>JBBPBP010000294.1:0-53453 GCA_037974735.1 Cicer chorassanicum
GATTGGTTAAAAACCCTAATTGTATGAGAATAAGTCTAGGGAGGACGAAAATGACCTAAATATTCAACCACTGACACAAAATCACTTATTGGATGCACAAGATTGGTTAAAAACCCTTATTGGACGAGAATAAGCCTTGGGAGGACGAAAATGACCTCAATGTTCAACTAATGACACAAAATCACTTATTGGATGCACAAGATTGGTTAAAAACACTAATTGGACGAGAATAAGCCTTGAGAGGACGAAAATGACCTACATGTTCAACCAATGGCACAAAATCACTTATTGGATGCACAAGATTGGTTAAAAATCCTAATTGGACTAGAATAAGCCTTGGGAGGACGAAAATGACCTAAGTGTTCAACCAATGACACAAAATCATTTAATGGATGCACAAGATTCGTTAAAAACCCAAATTGGACGAGAATAAGCCTTGGGAGGACGAAAATGACCTAAATGTTCAACCAATGACACAAAATCACTTATTGGATGCCTAAGATTGGTTAAAACCCCTAATTGGAAGAGAATAAGACTTGGGAGGATGAAAATGACCTAAATGTTCAACCAATGGCACAAAATCACTTATTGGATGCACAAGATTGGTTAAAAACCCTAATTGGACGAGAATAAGCCTAGGGAGGACGAAAATGACCTAAATGTTCAACCAATGACACAAATGTACTTATTGGATGCACAAGATTGGTTAAAAACCCTAATTAGACGAGAATAAGCCTACGGAGGACGAAAATGACCTAAATGTTCAACCAATGACACAAAATCCCTTATTGGATGCACAAGATTGGATAAAAATCCTAATTGGACTAGAATAAGCCTTGGGAGGACAAAAATGACCTAAATCTTCAACCAATGACACAAAATCATTTAATGGATGCACAAGACTGGTTAAAAAGCCTAATTGGACGAGAATAAGCCTAGGGAGGACGAAAATGACCTAAATGTTCAACCAATGACACAAATGTACTTATTGGATGCACAAGATTGGTTAAAAACCCTAATTGGACGAGAATAAGCCTAGGGAGGACGAAAATGACCTAAATGTTATACGAATGACACAAATGTACTTATTGGATGCACAAGATTGGTTAAAAACCCTAATTGGACGAGAATAAGCCTAGGGAGGACGAAAATGACCTAAATGTTCAACCAATGACACAAAATCACTTATTGGATGCACAAGATTGGTTAAAAACCCTAATTGGACGAGAATACGCATTGGGAGGACGAAAATGACCTAAATGTTCAACCAATGACACAAGTGTACTTATTGGATGCTCAAGATTGGTTAAAAACCCTAATTGGACGAGAATAAGCCTAGGGAGGACGAAAATGACCTAAATGTTCAACCAATGACACAAATGTACTTATTGGATGCACAAGATTGGTTAAAAACCCTAATTGGACGAGAATAAGCCTTGGGAGGACGAAAATGTCCGAAATGTTCAACCAATGACACAAAATCACTTATTGGATGCACAAGATTGGTTAAAAACCCTAATTGGACGACAATAAGCCTAGGGAGGACGAATATGACCTAATTGTTCAACCAATGACACAAAATCACTTATTGGATGCACAAGATTGGTTAAAAACCCTAATTGGACGAGAATAAGCCTAGGGAGGACGAAAATGACCTAAATGTTAAACCAATGACACAAATGTACTTATTGGATGCACAAGATTGGTTAAAAACCTTAATTGGACGAGAATAAGTCTAACGAAGGACGAAAATGACCTAAATGTTCAACCAATGACACAAAATCACTTATTGGATGCACAAGATTGGTTAAAAACCCTAATTGGACGACAATATGTCTTGGGAGGACGAAAATGACCTAAATGTTCAACCAATGACACAAAATTATTTATTGGATGAACAAGATTGGATAAAAATCCTAATTGGACTAGAATAAGCCTTGGGAGGACAAAAATGACCTAAATCTTCAACCAATGACACAAAATCATTTAATGGATGCACAAGATTGGTTAAAAAGCCTAATTGGACGAGAATAAGCCTAGGGAGGACGAAAATGACCTAAATGTTCAACCAATGACACAAAATTACTTATTGGATGCACAAGATTGGTTAAAAACCCTAATTGGACGAGAATAAGCCTAGGGAGGACGAAAATGACCTAAATGTTCAACCAATGACACAAATGTACTTATTGGATGCACAAGATTGGTTAAAAACCCAAATTGGACGATAATAATCCTAGGGAGGACGAAAATGACATAAATGTTCAACCTATGACACAAATGTACTTATTGGATGCACAAGATTGGTTAAAAACCCTAATTGGACGAGAATAAGTCTAGGGAGTTCGAAAATGACCTAAATGTTCAACCAATGACACAAAATCACTTATTGGATACACAAGATTGGTTAAAAACCCTAATTGGACGAGAATAAGCCTTGCGAGGACAAAAATGACCTAAATGTTCAACCAATGATACAAAATCACTTATTGGATGCACAAGATTGGTTAAAAACCCTAATTGGACGAGAATAAGCCTTGAGAGAACGAAAATGACCTACATGTTCAACCAATGGCATAAAATCACTTATTGGATGCACAAGATTGGTTAAAAATCCTAATTGGCGAGAATAAGCCTAGGGAGGACGAAAATGACATAAATGTTCAACCAATGACACAAATGTACTTATTGGATGCACAAGATTGGTTAAAAACCTTAATTGGACGAGAATAAGTCTAAGGAAGGACGAAAATGACTTAAATGTTCAACCAATGACACAAAATCACTTAATGGATGCACAAGATTGGTTAAAAACCCTAATTGGACGAGAATAAGCCTTGGGAGGACGAAAATGACCTAAATGTTCAACCAATGACACAAAATCACTTATTGGATGCACAAGATTGGTTAAAAACCCTAATTGGATGAGAATAAGCCTTGGGAGGACGAAAATGACCTAAATGTTTAACCAATGACACAAATGTACTTATTGGATGCACAAGATTGGTTAAAAACCCTAATTGGACGAGAATAAGCCTAGGGAGGACGAAAATGACCTAAATGTTCAACCAATGACACAAATGTACTTATTGGATGCACAAGATTGGTTAAAAACCCTAATTGGACGAGAATAAGCCTTGGGAGGACGAAAGTGACCTAAATGATCAACCAATGACACAAAACCCCTTATTGGATGCACAAGACTGGTTAAAAACCCTAATTGGACGAGAATAAGCCTAGGGAGGACCAAAATGACCTAAATGTTTAACCAATGACACAAAATCACTTATTGGATGCACAAGATTGGTTAAAAACCCTAATTGGAGGAGAATAAGCCTTGGGAGGACGAAAATGACCTAAATGTTCAACCAATGACACAAATGTACTTATTGGATGCACAAGATTGGTTAAAAACCCTAATTGGACGAGAATAAGCCTTGGGAGGACGAAAATGACCTAAATGTTCAACCAATGACACAAATGTACTTATTGGATGCACAAGATTGGTTAAAAACCCTAAGTGGACGAGAATAAATCTAGGGAGGACGAAAATGACCTAAATGCTCAACCAATGACACAAATGTACTTATTGGATGCACAAGATTGGTTAAAAACCCTAATTGGACGAGAATAAGCCTAGGGAGGACGAAAATGACCTAAATGTTCAACCAATGACACAAATGTACTTATTGGATGCACAAGATTGGTTAAAAACCCTAATTGGACGAGAATAAGCGTTGGGAGGACGAAAATGACCTAAATGTTCAACCAATGACACAAATGTACTCATTGGATGCACAAGATTGGTTAAAAACCCTAATTGGACGAGAATAAGCCTAGGGAGGACAAAAATGACCTAAATGTTCAACCAATGACACAAATTAACTTATTGGACGCACAAGATTGGTTAAAAACCCTAATTGGACGAGAATAAGCCTAGGGAGGACGAAAATGACCTAAATGTTCAACCAATGACACAAATGTACTTATTGGATGCACAAGATTGGTTAAAAACCCTAATTGGACGAGAATAAGCCTAGGGAGGACGAAAATGACCTAAATGTTCAACCAATGACACAAATGTACTTATTGGATGCACAAGATTTGTTAAAAACCGTAATTGGATGAGAATAAGCCTAGGGAGGACGAAAATGACCTAAATGTTCAACCAATGACACAAATGTACTTATTGGATGCACAAGATATGTTAAAAACCCTAATTGGACGAGAATAAGACTAGGGAGGACGAAAATGACCTAAATGTTCAACCAATGACACAAAATCACTTATTGGATGCACAAGATTGGTTAAAAACCCTAATTGGACGAGAATAAGCATAGGGAGGACGAAAATGACCTAAATGTTCAACCAATGACACAAATGTACTATTGGATGCACAAGATTGGTTAAAAACCCTAATTGGACGAGAATAAGCCTAGGGAGGACGAAAATGACCTAAATGTTCAACCAATGACACAAATGTACTTATTGGATGCACAAGATTGGTTAAAAACCCTAATTGGACGAGAATAAGCCTTGGTAGGACAAAAATGACCTAAATGTTCAACCAATGACACAAAATAACTTGTTGGATGCACAAGACTGGTTAAAAACCCTAATTGGACGAGAATAAGCCTTGGGAGGACGAAATTGACCTAAATGTTCAACCAATGACACAAAACCCCTTATTGGATGCACAAGACAGGTTAAAAACCCTAATTGGACGAGAATAAGCCTAGGGAGGACGAAAATGACCTAAATGTTCAACCAATGACACAAATGTACTTATTGGATGCACAAGATTGGTTAAAAACCCTAATTGGACGAGAATAAGCCTAGGGAGGACGAAAATGACCTAAATGTTCAACCAATGACACAAATGTACTTATTGGATGCACAAGATTGGTTAAAAACCCTAATTGGACGAGAATAAGCCTTGGTAGGACGAAAATGACCTAAATGTTCAACCAACGACACAAAATCACTTATTGGATGCACAAGATTGGTTAAAAACCCTAATTGGACGAGAATAAGCCTTGGGAGGACGAAAATGACCTAAATGTTCAACCAATGACACAAATGTACTTATTGGATGCACAAGATTGGTTAAAAACCCTAATGGGACGAGAATAAGCCTAGGGAGAATGAAAATGACCTAAATGTTCAACCAATGACACAAATGTACTTATTGGATGCACAAGATTGGTTAAAAACCCTAATTGGACGAGAATAAGCCTAGGGAGGACGAAAATGACCTAAATGTTCAACCAATGACACATAATCACTTATTGGATGCACTAGATTGGTTAAAAACCCTAATTAGACGAGAATAAGCCGTGGGAGGACGAAAAGGACCTAAATGTTCAACCAATGACACAAATGTACTTATTGGATGCACAAGATTGGTTAAAAACCCTAATTGGACGAGAATAAGCCTAGGGAGGACGAAAATGACCTAAATGTTCAACCAATGACACAAATGTACTTATTGGATGCACAAGATTGGTTAAAAACCCTAATTGGACGAGAATAAGCCTTGGGAGGACGAAAATGACCTAAATGTTCGACAAATGGCACAAAATCACTTATTGGATGCACAAGATTGGTTAAAAACCCTAATTGGACGAGAATAAGCCTAGGGAGGACGAAAATGACCTAAATGTTCAACCAATGACACAAATGTACTTATTGGATGCACAAGATTGGTTAAAAACCCTAATTGGACGAGAATAAACTTAGGGAGGACGAAAATGACCTAAATGTTCAACCAATGACACAAATGTACTTATTGGAAGCACAAGATTGGTTAAAAACCCTAATTGGACGAGAATAAGTCTAGGGAGGAGGAAAATGACCGAAATTTTCAACCAATGACACAAAATCACTTATTGGATGCACAAGATTGGTTAAAAACCCTAATTGGACGAGAATAAGCCTTGAGAGGACGAAAATGACCTACATGATCAACCAATGGCACAAAATCACTTATTGGATGCACAAGATTGGTTAAAAATCCTAATTGGACTAGAATAAGCCTTGGGAGGACGAAAATGACCTAAGTGTTCAACCAATGACACAAAATCATTTAATGGATGCACAAGATTGGTTAAAAACCCAAATGGGACGAGAATAAGTCTTGGGAGGATGAAAATGACCTAAATGTTCAACCAATGACACAAAATCACTTATTGGTTGCCTAAAATTTGGTTAAAAACCCTAATTGTAAGAGAATAAGACTTGGGAGGACGAAAATGACCTAAATGTTCAACCAATGGCACAAAATCACTTATTGGATGCACAAGATTGGTTAAAAACCCTAATTGGACGAGAATAAGCCTAGGGAGGACGAAAATGACCTAAATGTTCAACCAATGACACAAATGTACTTATTGGATGCACAAGATTGGTTAAAAACCCTAATTAGACGAGAATAAGCCTACGGAGGACGAAAATGACCTAAATGTTCAACCAATGACACAAAATCCCTTATTGGATGCACAAGATTGGATAAAAATCCTAATTGGACTAGAATAAGCCTTGGGAGGACAAAAATGACCTAAATCTTCAACCAATGACACAAAATCATTTAATGGATGCACAAGACTGGTTAAAAAGCCTAATTGGACGAGAATAAGCCTAGGGAGGACGAAAATGACCTAAATGTTCAACCAATGACACAAATGTACTTATTGGATGCACAAGATTGGTTAAAAACCCTAATTGGACGAGAATAAGCCTAGGGAGGACGAAAATGACCTAAATGTTCAACCAATGACACAAATGTACTTATTGGATGCACAAGATTGGTTAAAAACCCTAATTGGACGAGAATAAGCCTTGGGAGGACGAAAATGACCTAAATGTTGAACCAATGACACAAAATCACTTATTGGAAGCACAAGATTGGTTAAAAACCCTAATTGGACGAGAATAAGCGTTGGGAGGACGAAAACGATCTAAATGTTCAACCAATGACACAAATGTACTAATTGGATGCACAAGATTGGTTAAAAACCCTAATTGGACGAGAATAAGCCTAGGGAGGACGAAAATGACCTAAATGTTCAACCAATGACACAAATGTACTTATTTAATGCACAAGATTGGTTAAAAACCCTAATTGGACGAGAATAAGCATTGCGAGGACGAAAATGACCTAAATGTTCAACCAATGACACAAATGTACTTATTGGATGCACAAGATTGGTTAAAAACCCTAATTGGACGAGAATAAGCCTAGGGAGGACGAAAATGACCTAAATGTTCAACCAATGACACAAATGTACTTATTGGATGCACAAGATTGGTTAAAAACCCTAATTGGACGAGAATAAGACTAGGGAGGACGAAAATGACCTAAATGTTCAACCAATGACACGAAATCACCTATTGGATGCACAAGATTGGTTAAAAACCCTAATTGGACGAGAATAAGCATTGGGAGGACGAAAATGAACTAAATGTTCAACCAATGACACAAATGTACTTATTGGATGCACAAGATTGGTTAAAAACCCTAATTGGACGAGAATAAGCCTAGGGAGGATGAAAATGACCTAAATGTTAAACCAATGATACAAATGTACTTATTGGATGCACAAGATTGGTTAAAAACCCTAATTGGACGAGAATAAGCCTAGGGAGGACGAAAATGACCTAAATGTTCAACCAATGACACAAATGTACTTATTGGATGCACAAGATTGGTTAAAAACCCTAATTGGACGAGAATAAGACTAGGGAGGACGAAAATGACCTAAATGTTCAACCAATGACACGAAATCACCTATTGGATGCACAAGATTGGTTAAAAACCCTAATTGGACGAGAATAAGCCTTGGGAGGACGAAAATGAACTAAATGTTCAACCAATGACACAAAATAACTTATTGGATGCACAAGATTGGTTAAAAACCCTAATTGGACGAGAATAAGCCTTGGGAGGACGAAAATGACCTAAATGTTCAACCAATGACACAAAATCACTTATTGGATGCACAAGATTGGTTAAAAACCCTAATTGGATGAGATTAAGCCCTGGGAGGACGAAAATGACCTAAATGTTCAACCAATGACACAAAATCACTTATTGGATGCACAAGATTGGTTAAAAACCCTAATTGGACGAGAATAAGCCTAGGGAGGACGAAAATGACCTAAATGTTCAACCAATGACACAAATGTACTTATTGGATGCACAAGATTGGTTAAAAACCCTAATTGGACGAGAATAAGCCTTGGGAGGACGAAAATGACCTAAATGTTCAAACAATGACACAAAATCATTTATTGGATGCACAAGATTGGTTAAAAACCCTAATTGGACGAGAATAAGCCTTGGGAGGACGAAAATGAACTAAATGTTCAACCAATGACACAAATGTACTTATTGGATGCACAAGATTGGTTAAAAACCCTAATTGGACGAGAATAAGCCTTTGGAGGAAGAAAATGACCTAAATGTTCAACCAATGACACAAAATCACTTATTGGATGCACAAGATTGGTTAAAAACCCTAATTGGACGAGAATAAGCCTAGGGAGGACGAAAATGACCTAAATGTTCAACCAATGACACAAATGTACTTATTGGATGCACAAGATTGGTTAAAAACCCTAATTGGACGAGAATAAGCCTAGGGAGGACGAAAATGACCTAATTATTCAACCAATGACACAAAATCACTTATTGGATGCACAAGATTGGTTAAAAACCCTAATTGGACGAGAATAAGCCTAGGGAGGACGAAAATGACCTAAATGTTCAACCAATGACACAAATGTACTTATTGGATGCACAAGATTGGTTAAAAACCCTAATTGTAAGCGAATAAGACTTGGGAGGACAAAAATTACCGAAATTTTCAATCAATGACACAAAATCACTTATTGGATGCACCAGATTGGTTAAAAACCCTAATTGGACGAGAATAAGCCTAGGGAGGACGAAAATGGCCTAAATGTTCAACCAATGACACCAAATCACTTATTGGATGCACAAGATTGGTTAAAAACCCTAATTGAACGAGAATAAGCCTAGGAAGGACGAAAATGACCTAAATGTTCAACCAATGACACAAAATCACTTATTGGATGCACAAGATTGGTTAAAAACCCTAATTGGACGAGAATAAGCCTAGGGAGGACGAAAATGACCTAAATGTTCAACCAATGACACAAAACTACTTATTGGATGCACAAGATTGGTTAAAAACCCTAATTGGACGAGAATAAGCCTAGGGAGGACGAAAATGACCTAAATGTTCAACCAATGACACAAATGTACTTATTGGATGCACAAGATTGGTTAAAAACCCTAATTGGACGAGAATAAGCCTTGGGAGGACGAAAATGACCTAAATGTTCAACCAATGACACAAAATACCTTATTGGATGCACAAGATTGGTTAAAAACCCTAATTGGACGAGAATAAGCCTTGGGAGGACGAAAATGACCTAAATGTTCAACCAATGACACAAAATCACTTATTGGATGCACAAGATTGGTTAAAAACCCTAATTGAACGAGAATAAGCCTAGGGAGGACGAAAATGACCTAAATCTTGAACCAATGACACAAATGTACTTATTGGATGCACAAGATTGGTTAAAAACCCTAATTGGACGAGAATAAGCCTAGGGAGGACGAAAATGACCTAAATGTTCAACCAATGACACAAATGTACTTATTGGATGCACAAGATAAATTAAAAACCCTAATTGGACGAGAATAAGCCTAGGGAGGATGAAAATGACCTAAATGTTCAACCAATGACACAAATGTACTTATTGGATGCACAAGATTGGTTAAAAACCCTAATTGGACGAGAATAAGCCTAGGGAGGACGAAAATGACCTAAATGTTCAACCAATGACACAAATGTACTTATTGGATGCACAAGATTGGTTAAAAACCCTAATTGGACGAGAATAAGCCTAGGGAGGACGAAAATGACCTAAATGTTCAACCCATGACACAAAATCACTTATTGGATGCACAAGATTTGTTAAAAACCCTAATTGGACGAGAATAAGCTTAGGGAGGACGAAAATGACCTAAATGTTCAACCAATGACACAAATGTACTTATTGGATGCACAAGATTGGTTAAAAACCCTAATTGGACGAGAATAAGCCTAGGGAGGATGTAAATGACCTAAATGTTCAACCAATGACACAAAATCAATTATTGGATGCACAAGATTGGTTAAAAACCCTAATTGGACGAGAATAAGCCTAGGGAGGACGAAAATGACCTAAATGTTCAACCAATGACACAAATGTACTTATTGGATGCACAAGATTGGTTAAAAACCCTAATTGGACGAGAATAAGCCTAGGGAGGACGAAAATGACCTAAATGTTCAACCAATGACACAAAATCGCTTATTGGATGCATAAGATTGGTTAAAAACCCTAATTGGACAATAATAAGCCTTGGGAGGACGAAAATGATCTAAATGTTCAACCAATGACACATATGTACTTATTGGATGCACAAGATTGGTTAAAAACCCTAATTGGACGAGAATAAGCCTAGGGAGGACGAAAATGACCTAAATGTTCAACCAATGACACAAATGTACTTATTGGATGCACAAGATTGGTTAAAAACCCTAATTGGACGAGAATAAGCCTAGGGAGGAAGTAAATGACCTAAATGTTCAACCAATGACACAAAATCACTTATTGGATGCACAAGATTGGTTAAAAACCCTAATTGGACGAGAATAAGCCTAGGGAGGACGAAAATGACCTAAATGTTTAACCAATGACACAAATGTACTTATTGGATGCACAAGATTGGTTAAAAACCCTAATTGGACGAGAATAAGCTTAGGGAGGACGAAAATGACCTAAATGTTCAACCAATGACACAAATGTACTTATTGGAAGCACAAGATTGGTTAAAAACCCTAATTGTATGAGAATAAATCTAGGGAGGACGAAAATGACGTAAATATTCAACCAATGACACAAAATCACTTATTGGATGCACAAGATTGGTTAAAAACCCTAATTGGACGAGAATAAGCCTTGGGAGGACAAAAATTTCCTCAATGTTCAACTAATGACACAAAATCACTTATTGGATGCACAAGATTGGTTAAAAACACTAATTGGACGAGAATAAGCCTTGAGAGGACGAAAATGACCTACATGTTCAACCAATGGCACAAAATCACTTATTGGATGCAAAAGATTGGTTAAAAATCCTAATTGGACTAGAATAAGCCTTGGGAGGACGAAAATGACCTAAGTGTTCAACCAATGACACAAAATCATTTAATGGATGCACAAGATTCGTTAAAAACCCAAATTGGACGAGAATAAGCCTTGGGAGGACGAAAATGACCTAAATGTTCAACCAATGACACAAAATCACTTATTGGATGCCTAAGATTGGTTAAAACCCCTAATTGGAAGAGAATAAGACTTGGGAGGACGAAAATGACCTAAATGTTCAACCAATGGCACAAAATCACTTATTGGATGCACAAGATTGGTTAAAAACCCTAATTGGACGAGAATAAGCCTAGGGAGGACGAAAATGACCTAAATGTTAAACCAATGACACAAATGTACTTATTGGATGCACAAGATTGGTTAAAAACCTTAATTGGACGAGAATAAGTCTAACGAAGGACGAAAATGACCTAAATGTTCAACCAATGACACAAAATCACTTATTGGATGCACAAGATTGGTTAAAAACCCTAATTGGACGACAATATGTCTTGGGAGGACGAAAATGACCTAAATGTTCAACCAATGACACAAAATTATTTATTGGATGAACAAGATTGGATAAAAATCCTAATTGGACTAGAATAAGCCTTGGGAGGACAAAAATGACCTAAATCTTCAACCAATGACACAAAATCATTTAATGGATGCACAAGATTGGTTAAAAAGCCTAATTGGACGAGAATAAGCCTAGGGAGGACGAAAATGACCTAAATGTTCAACCAATGACACAAAAGTACTTATTGGATGCACAAGATTGGTTAAAAACCCTAATTGGACGAGAATAAGCCTAGGGAGGACGAAAATGACATAAATGTTCAACCAATGACACAAATGTACTTATTGGATGCACAAGATTGGTTAAAAACCCTAATTAGACGAGAATAAGCCTAGGGAGGACGAAAATGACCTAAATGTTCAACCAATGACACAAAATCACTTATTTGATGCACAAGATTGGTTAAAAACCCTAATTGGACTAGAATAAGCCTTGGGAGGACAAAAATGACCTAAATGTTCAACCAATGATACAAAATCACTTATTGGATGCACAAGATTGGTTAAAAACCCTAATTGGACGAGAATAAGCCTTGAGAGAACGAAAATGACCTACATGTTCAACAAATGGCGTAAAATCACTTGTTGGATGCACAAGATTGGTTAAAAATCCTAATTGGCGAGAATAAGCCTAGGGAGGACGAAAATGACATAAATGTTCAACCAATGACACAAATGTACTTATTGGATGCACAAGATTGGTTAAAAACCTTAATTGGACGAGAATAAGTCTAAGGAAGGACGAAAATGACCTAAATGTTCAACCAATGACACAAAATCACTTATTGGAGGCACAAGATTGGTTAAAAACCCTAATTGGACGAGAATAAAGCCTAGGGAGGTCGAAAATGACCTAAATGTTCAACCAATGACACAAATGTACTTATTGGATGCACAAGATTGGTTAAAAACCCTAATTGGACGAGAATAAGCTTAGGGAGGACGAAAATGACCTAAATGTTCAACCAATGACACAAATGTACTTATTGGAAGCACAAGATTGGTTAAAAACCCTAATTGTATGAGAATAAGTCTAGGGAGGACGAAAATGACCTAAATATTCAACCAATGACACAAAATCACTTATAGGATGCACAAGATTGGTTAAAAACCCTAATTGAACGAGAATAAGCCTTGGGAGGACGAAAATGACCTCAATGTTCAACTAATGACACAAAATCACTTATTGGATGCACAAGATTGGTTAAAAATACTAATTGGACGAGAATAAGCCTTGAGAGGACGAAAATGACCTACATGTTCAACCAATGGCACAAATTCACTTATTGGATGCACAAGATTGGTTAAAAATCCTAATTGGACTAGAATAAGCCTTGGGAGGACGAAAATGACCTAAGTGTTCAACCAATGACACAAAATCATTTAATGGATGCACAAGATTCGTTAAAAACCCTAATTGGACGAGAATAAGCCTTGGGAGGACGAAAATGACCTAAATGTTCAACCAATGACACAAAATCACTTATTGGATGCCTAAGATTGGTTAAAACCCCTAATTGGAAGAGAATAAGACTTGGGAGGACGAAAATGACCTAAATGTTCAACCAATGGCACAAAATCACTTATTGGATGCACAAGATTGGTTAAAAACCCTAATTGGACGAGAATAAGCCTAGGGAGGACGAAAATGACCTAAATGTTCAACCAATGACACAAATCTACTTATTGGATGCACAAGATTGGTTAAAAACCCTAATTAGACAAGAATAAGCCTAGGGATGACGAAAATGACCTAAATGTTCAACCAATGACACAAAATCACTTATTGGATGCACAAGATTGGTTAAAAACCCTAATTGGACGAGAATAAGCCTTGGGAGGACGAAAATGACCTAAATGTTCAACCAATGACACAAAATCACTTATTGGAGGCACAAGATTGGTTAAAAACCCTAATTGGACGAGAATAAGCCTAGGGAGGTCGAAAATGACCTAAATGTTCAACCAATGACACAAATGTACTTATTGGATGCACAAGATTGGTTAAAAACCCTAATTGGACGAGAATAAGCTTAGGGAGGACGAAAATGACCTAAATGTTCAACCAATGACACAAAATTACTTATTGGATGCACAAGATTGGTTAAAAACCCTAATTGGACGAGAATAAGCCTAGGGAGGACGAAAATGACCTAAATGTTCAACCAATGACACAAATGTACTTATTGGATGCACAAGATTGGTTAAAAACCCTAATTGGACGAGAATAAGCCTTGGTAGGACAAAAATGACCTAAATGTTCAACCAATGACACAAAATAACTTGTTGGATGCACAAGACTGGTTAAAAACCCTAATTGGACGAGAATAAGCCTTGGGAGGACGAAATTGACCTAAATGTTCAACCAATGACACAAAACCCCTTATTGGATGCACAAGACAGGTTAAAAACCCTAATTGGACGAGAATAAGCCTAGGGAGGACGAAAATGACCTAAATGTTCAACCAATGACACAAATGTACTTATTGGATGCACAAGATTGGTTAAAAACCCTAATTGGACGAGAATAAGCCTAGGGAGGACGAAAATGACCTAAATGTTCAACCAATGACACAAATGTACTTATTGGATGCACAAGATTGGTTAAAAACCCTAATTGGACGAGAATAAGCCTTGGTAGGACGAAAATGACCTAAATGTTCAACCAATGACATAAAATCACTTATTGGATGCACAAGATTGGTTAAAAACCCTAATTGTACGAGAATAAACCTTGGGAGGACGAAAATGACCTAAATGTCCAACCAATGACACAAATGTACTTATTGGATGCACAAGATTGGTTAAAAACCCTAATTGGACGAGAATAAGCCTTGGGAGGACGAAAATGACCTAAATGTTCAACCAATGACACAAATGTACTTATTGGATGCACAAGATTGGTTAAAAACCCTAAGTGGACGAGAATAAATCTAGGGAGGACGAAAATGACCTAAATGCTCAACCAATGACACAAATGTACTTATTGGATGCACAAGATTGGTTAAAAACCCTAATTGGACGAGAATAAGCCTAGGGAGGACGAAAATGACCTAAATGTTCAACCAATGACACAAATGTACTTATTGGATGCACAAGATTGGTTAAAAACCCTAATTGGACGAGAATAAGCGTTGGGAGGACGAAAATGACCTAAATGTTCAACCAATGACACAAATGTACTCATTGGATGCACAAGATTGGTTAAAAACCCTAATTGGACGAGAATAAGCCTAGGGAGGACAAAAATGACCTAAATGTTCAACCAATGACACAAATTAACTTATTGGACGCACAAGATTGGTTAAAAACCCTAATTGGACGAGAATAAGCCTAGGGAGGACGAAAATGACCTAAATGTTCAACCAATGACACAAATGTACTTATTGGATGCACAAGATTGGTTAAAAACCCTAATTGGACGAGAATAAGCCTAGGGAGGACGAAAATGACCTAAATGTTCAACCAATGACACAAATGTACTTATTGGATGCACAAGATTTGTTAAAAACCGTAATTGGATGAGAATAAGCCTAGGGAGGACGAAAATGACCTAAATGTTCAACCAATGACACAAATGTACTTATTGGATGCACAAGATATGTTAAAAACCCTAATTGGACGAGAATAAGACTAGGGAGGACGAAAATGACCTAAATGTTCAACCAATGACACAAAATCACTTATTGGATGCACAAGATTGGTTAAAAACCCTAATTGGACGAGAATAAGCATAGGGAGGACGAAAATGACCTAAATGTTCAACCAATGACACAAATGTACTATTGGATGCACAAGATTGGTTAAAAACCCTAATTGGACGAGAATAAGCCTAGGGAGGACGAAAATGACCTAAATGTTCAACCAATGACACAAATGTACTTATTGGATGCACAAGATTGGTTAAAAACCCTAATTGGACAAGAATAAGCCTTGGGAGGATGAAAATGACCTAAATGTTCAACCAATGACACAAAATCACTTATTGGATGCACAAGATTGGTTAAAAACCCTAATTGGACGAGAATAAGCCTAGGGAGGACGAAAATGACCTAAATGTTCAACCAATGACACAAATGTACTTATTGGATGCACAAGATTGGTTAAAAACCCTAATTAGACGACAATAAGCCTAGGGAGGACGAAAATGACCTAAATGTTCAACCAATGACACAAAATCACTTATTGGATGCACAAGATTGGTTAAAAACCCTAATTGGACGAGAATAAGCCTAGGGAGGACGAAAATGACCTAAATTTCAACCAATGACACAAAATCACTTATTGGATGCACAAGATTGGTTAAAAACCCTAATTGGACGAGAATAAGCCTAGGGAGGACGAAAATGACCTAAATGTTCAACCAATGACACAAATGTACTTATTGGATGCACAAGATTGGTTAAAAACCCTAATTGTAAGCGAATAAGACTTGGGAGGACAAAAATTACCGAAATTTTCAATCAATGACACAAAATCACTTATTGGATGCACCAGATTGGTTAAAAACCCTAATTGGACGAGAATAAGCCTAGGGAGGACGAAAATGGCCTAAATGTTCAACCAATGACACCAAATCACTTATTGGATGCACAAGATTGGTTAAAAACCCTAATTGAACGAGAATAAGCCTAGGAAGGACGAAAATGACCTAAATGTTCAACCAATGACACAAAATCACTTATTGGATGCACAAGATTGGTTAAAAACCCTAATTGGACGAGAATAAGCCTAGGGAGGACGAAAATGACCTAAATGTTCAACCAATGACACAAAATCAACTTATTGGATGCACAAGATTGGTTAAAAACCCTAATTGGACGAGAATAAGCCTTGGGAGGACGAAAATGACCTAAATGTTCAACAATGACACAAAATCACTTATTGGATGCACAAGATTGGTTAAAAACCCTAATTGGACGAGAATAAGCCTTGGGAGGACGAAAATGACCTAAATGTTCAACCAATGACACAAAATCACTTATTGGATGCACAAGATTGGTTAAAAACCCTAATTGGACGAGAATAAGCCTTGGGAGGATGAAAATGACCTAAATGTTCAACCAATGACACAAAATCACTTATTGGATGCAGAAGATTGGTTAAAAACCCTAATTGGACGAGAATAAGCCTTGGGAGGACGAAAATGATCTAAATGTTCAACCAATGACACAAAATCACTTATTGGATGCACAAGATTGGTTAAAAACCCTAATTGGACGAGAATAAGCCTTGGGAGGACGAAAATGACCTAAATGTTCAACCAATGACACAAAATCACTTATTGGATGCACAAGATTGGTTAAAAACCCTAATTGGACGAGAATAAGCCTTGGGAGGACGAAAATGACCAAAATGTTCAACAAATGACACAAATGTACTTATTGGATGCACAAGATTGGTTAAAAACCCTAATTGGAAGAGAATAAGCCTTGGGAGGACGAAAATGACCTAAATGTTCAACCAATGACACAAAATCACTTATTGGATGCACAAGATTGGTTAAAAACCCTAATTGGACGAGAATAAGCCTTGGGAGGACAAAAATGACCTAAATGTTCAACCAATGATACAAATGTACTTATTGGATGCACAAGATTGATTAAAAACGCTAATTGGACGAGAATAAGGCTTGGGAGGACAAAAATGACCTAAATGTTCAAACAATTACACAAAATCACTTATTGGATGCACAAGATTGGTTAAAAACCCTAATTTGACGAGAATAAGCCTTGGGAGGACGAAAATGACCTAAATGTTCAACCAATGACACAAAATCACTTATTGGATGCACAAGATTGGTTAAAAACACTAATTGGACGAGAATAAGCCTTGGGAGGACGAAAATGACCTAGGTGTTCAACCAATGAAACAAATGTACTAATTGGATGCACAAGATTGTTTAAAAACCCTAATTGGACGAGAATAAGCCTAGGGAGGACGAAAACGACCTAAATGTTCAACCAATGACACAAAATCAATTATTGCATGCACAAGATTCGTTAAAACCCTAATTGGACCAGAATAAGCATTGGGAGGACGAAAATGACCTAAATGTTCGACCAATGACACAAAATCACTTATTTGATGCACTAGATTGGTTAAAACCCCTAATTGGACGAGAAAAAGCCTAGCGAGGACGAAAATGACCTAAATGTTCAACCAATGACACAAATGTACTTATTGGATGCACAAGATTGGTTAAAAACCCTAATTGGACGAGAATAAGCATAGGGAGGACGCAAATGACCTAAATGTACTAATTGGATGCACAAGATTGGTTAAAAACCCTAATTGGACGAGAATAAGCCTAGGGAGGACGAAAATGACCTAAATGTTCAACCAATGACACAAATGTACTTATTGGATGCACAAGATTGGTTAAAAACCCTAATTGGACGAGAATAAGCCTAGGGAGGACGAAAATGACCTAAATGTTCAACCAATGACACAAAACTACTTATTGGATGCACAAGATTGGTTAAAAACCCTAATTGGACGAGAATAAGCCTAGGGAGGACGAAAATGACCTAAATGTTCAACCAATGACACAAATGTACTTATTGGATGCACAAGATTGGTTAAAAACCCTAATTGGACGAGAATAAGCCTTGGGAGGACGAAAATGACCTAAATGTTCAACCAATGACACAAATGTACTTATTGGATGCACAAGATTGGTTGAAAACTCTAATTGGATGAGAATAATCCTTGGGAGGACAAAAATGACCTAAATGTTCAATCAATGACACAGATGTACTTATTGGATGCACAAGATTGGTTAAAAACCCTAATTGGAAGAGAATAAGCCTAGGGAGGACGAAAATGACCTAAATGTTCAACCAATGACACAAAATCACTTATTGGATGCACAAGATTGGTTAAAAACCCTAATTGGACGAGAATAAGCCTTGGGAGGATGAAAATGACCTAAATGTTCAACCAATGACACAAAATCACTTATTGGATGCACAAGATTGGTTAAAAACCCTAATTTGACGAGAGTAAGCCTTGGGAGTACGAAAATGACCTAAGTGTTCAACAAATGACACAAAATCACTTATTGGATGCACAAGATTGGTTAAAAACCCTAATTAGACGAGAATAAGCCTTGGGAGGACAAAAATGACCTAAATGTTCAACCAATGACACAAATGTACTTAATGGATGCACAAGATTGGTTAAAAACCCTAATTGGACGAGAATAAGCCTAGGTAGGATGAAAATTACCTAAATGTTCAACCAATGACACAAAATCACTTATTGGATGCACAAGATTGGTTAAAAACCCTAATTGGACCAAAATAAACCTTGGGAGGATGAAAATGACCTAAATGTTCAACCAATGACACAAAATCACTTATTGGATGCACAAGATTGGTTAAAAACCCTAATTTGACGAGAGTAAGCCTTGGGAGTACGAAAATGACCTAAGTGTTCAACAAATGACACAAAATCACTTATTGGATGCACAAGATTGGTTAAAAACCCTAATTAGACGAGAATAAGCTTTGGGAGGACAAAAATGACCTAAATGTTCAACCAATGACACAAATGTACTTATTGGATGCACAAGATTGGTTAAAAACCCTAATTGGACGAGAATAAGCCTAGGGAGGTCGAAAATTACCTAAATGTTCAACCAATGACACAAAATCACTTATTGGATGCACAAGATTGGTTAAAAACCCTAATTGGACGAGAATAAGCCTTGGGAGGATGAAAATGACCTAAATGTTCAACCAATGACACAAAATCACTTATTGGATGCACAAGATTGGTTAAAAACCCTAATTTGACGAGAGTAAGCCTTAGGAGGACGAAAATGACCTAAATGTTCAACAAATGACACAAAATCACTTATTGGATGCACAAGATTGGTTAAAAACCCTAATTGGACGAGAATAAGCCTTGGGAGGACGAAAATGACCTAAATGTTCAACCAATGACACAAGTGTACTTATTGGATGCACAAGATTGGTTAAAAACCCTAATTGGACGAGAATAATCTTAGGGAGGACGAAAATGACCTAAATGTTCAAGCAATGACACAAAATCACTAATTGGATGCACAAGATTGGTTAAAAACCCTAATTGGACGAGAATAAGCCTAGGGAGGACGAAAATGACCTAAATGTTCAACCAATGACACAAATGTACTTATTGGATGCACAAGATTGGTTAAAAACCCTAATTGGACGAGAATAAGCCTAGGGAGGAAGTAAATGACCTAAATGTTCAACCAATGACACAAAATCACTTATTGGATGCACAAGATTGGTTAAAAACCCTAATTGGACGAGAATAAGCCTAGGGAGGACGAAAATGACCTAAATGTTTAACCAATGACACAAATGTACTTATTGGATGCACAAGATTGGTTAAAAACCCTAATTGGACGAGAATAAGCTTAGGGAGGACGAAAATGACCTAAATGTTCAACCAATGACACAAATGTACTTATTGGAAGCACAAGATTGGTTAAAAACCCTAATTGTATGAGAATAAGTCTAGGGAGGACGAAAATGACCTAAATATTCAACCAATGACACAAAATCACTTATTGGATGCACAAGATTGGTTAAAAACCCTAATTGGACGAGAATAAGCCTTGGGAGGACGAAAATGACCTCAATGTTCAACTAATGACACAAAATCACTTATTGGATGCACAAGATTGGTTAAAAATACTAATTGGACGAGAATAAGCCTTGAGAGGACGAAAATGACCTACATGTTCAACCAATGGCACAAATTCACTTATTGGATGCACAAGATTGGTTAAAAATCCTAATTGGACTAGAATAAGCCTTGGGAGGACGAAAATGACCTAAGTGTTCAACCAATGACACAAAATCATTTAATGGATGCACAAGATTCGTTAAAAACCCAAATAGGACGAGAATAAGCCTTGGGAGGACGAAAATGACCTAAATGTTCAACCAATGACACAAATGTACTTATTGGATGCACAAGATTGGTTAAAAACCCTAATTAGACGAGAATAAGCCTAGGGAGGACGAAAATGACCTAAATGTTCAACCAATGACACAAAATCACTTATTTGATGCACAAGATTGGATAAAAATCCTAATTGGACTAGAATAAGCCTTGGGAGGACAAAAATGACCTAAATCTTCAACCAATGACACAAAATCATTTAATGGATGCACAAGATTGGTTAAAAAGCCTAATTGGACGAGAATAAGCCTGGGGAGGACGAAAATGACCTAAATGTTCAACCAACGACACAAAATTACTTATTGGATGCACAAGATTGGTTAAAAACCCTAATTGGACGAGAATAAGCCTAGGGAGGACGAAAATGACTTAAATGTTCAACCAATGACACAAATGTACTTATTGGATGCACAAGATTGGTTAAAAACCCTAATTGGACGATAATAAGCCTAAGGAGGATGAAAATGACCTAAATGTTCAACCAATGACACAAATGTACTTATTGGATGCACAAGATTGGTTAAAAACCCTAATTGGACGAGAATAAGCCTAGGGAGGACGAAAATGACATAAATGTTCAACCAATGACACAAATGTACTTATTGGATGCACAAGATTGGTTAAAAACCCTAATTGGACGAGAATAAGTCTAGGGAGGATGAAAATGACCTAAATGTTCAACCAATGACACAAAATCACTTATTGGATGCACAAGATTGGTTAAAAATCCTAATTTGACGAGAATAAGCCTTGGGAGGACGAAAATGACCTAAATGTTCAACCAATGACACAAAATCACTTATTGGATGCACAAGATTGGTTAAAAACCCTAATTGGACGAGAATAAGCCTAGGGAGGACGAAAATGACCTAAATGTTCAACCAATGACACAAATGTACTTATTGGATGCACAAGATTGGTTAAAAACCCTAATTGGATGAGAATAAGCCTAGGGAAGACGAAAATGACCTAAATGTTCAACCAATGACACAAAATCACTTATTGGATGCACAAGATTGGTTAAAAACCCTAATTGGACGAGAATAAGCCTTGGGAGAACGAAAATGACCTAAATGTTCAACCAATGACACAAAATCACTTATTGGATGCACAAGATTGGGTAAAAACCCTAATTGGACGAGAATAAGCCTTGGGAGGACGAAAATGACCTAAATGTTCAACCAATGACACAAATGTACTTATTGGATGCACAAGATTGGTTGAAAACCCTAATTGGACGAGAATAAGCCTTGGGAGGACGAAAATGACCTAAATGTTCAACCAATGACACAAAATCACTTATTGGATGCACAAGATTGGTTAAAAACTCTAATTGGACGAGAATAAGCATTGAGAGGGTGAACATGACCTAAATGTTAGACCAATGACACAAAATCACTTATTGGATGCACAAGATTGGTTAAAAACCCTAATTGGACGAGAATAAGCCTTGAGAGGACGAAAATGACCTAAATGTTCAACCAATAACACAAAATCACTTATTGGATGCACAAGATTGGTTAAAAACCCTAATTGGACGAGAATAAGCCTAGGGAGGACGAAAATGACATAAATGTTCAACCAATGACACAAATGTACTTATTGGATGCACAAGATTGGTTAAAAACCCTAATTGGACGAGAATAAGCCTAGGGAGGACGAAAATGACCTAAATGTTCAACCATTGACACAAATGTACTTATTGGATGCACAAGATTGGTTAAAATCCCTAATTGGACGAGAATAAGCCTTGGGAGGACGAAAATGACCTAAATGTTCAACCAATGATACAAAATCACGTATTGGATGCACAAGATTGGTTAAAAACCCTAATTGGACGAGAATAAGCCTTGGGAGGACGAAAATGACCTAAATGTTCAACCAATGACACAAAATCACTTATTGGATGCACAAGATTGGTTAAAAACCCTAATTGGACGAGAATAAGCCTAGGGAGGACGAAAATGACCTAAATGTTCAACCAATGACACAAATGTACTTATTGGATGCACAAGATTGGTTAAAAACCCTAATTGGACGAGAATAAGTCTAGGGAGGACAAAAATGACCAAAATGTTCAACCAATGACACAAAATCACTTATTGGATGCACAAGATTGGTTAAAAACCCTAATTGGACGAGAATAAGCCTAGGGAGGACGAAAATGACCTAAATGTTCAACCAATGACACAAAATCACTTATTGGATGCACAAGATTGGTTAAAAACCTTAATTGGACGAGAATAAGCTTTTGGAAGACATAAATGACCTAAATGTTCAACCAATGACACAAATGTACTTATTGGATGCACAAGATTGGTTAGAAACCCTAATTGGACGAGAATAAGCATTGGGAGGACGAAAATGACCAAAATGTTCAACCAATGACACAAAATCACTTATTGGATGCACAAGATTGGTTAAAAACCCTAATTGGACGAGAATAAGCCTAGGGAGGACGAAAATGACCTAAATGTTCAACCAACGACACAAAATCACTTATTGGATGCACAAGATTGTTTAAAAACCCTAATTGGAGGAGAATAAGCCTTGGGAGGACGAAAATGACCTAAATGATCAACCAATGACACAAATGTACGTATTGGATGCACAAGATTGGTTAAAAACCCTAATTGGACGAGAATAAGCCTAGGGAGGACGAAAATGACCTAAATGTTCAACCAATGACACAAAATCACTTATTGGATGCACAAGATTGGTTAAAAACCCTAATTGGACGAGAATAAGCCTTGGGAGGACAAAAATGACCTAAATGTTCAAACAATGACACACAATCACTTATTGGATGCACAAGATTGGTTAAAACCCCTAATTGTACGATAATAGGCCTTGGGAGGACGAAAATGACCTAAATGTTCAACCAATGACACAAATGTACTTATTGGATGCACAAGATTGGTTAAAAACCCTAATTGGACGAGAATAAGCCTAGGGAGGACGAAAATGACCTAAATGTTCAACCAATGACACATAATCACTTATTGGATGCACTAGATTGGTTAAAAACCCTAATTGGACGAGAATAAGCCGTGGGAGGACGAAAAGGACCTAAATGTTCAACCAATGACACAAATGTACTTATTGGATGCACAAGATTGGTTAAAAACCCTAATTGGACGAGAATAAGCCTAGGGAGGACGAAAATGACCTAAATGTTCAACCAATGACACAAATGTACTTATTGGATGCACAAGATTGGTTAAAAACCCTAATTGGACGAAATAAGCCTAGGGAGGACAAAAATGACCTAAATGTTCAACCAATGACACAAAATCACTTATTGGATGCACAAGATTGGTTAAAAACCCTAATTGGACGAGAATAAGCCTAGGGAGGACGAAAATGACCTAAATGTTTAACCAATGACACAAAATTACTTATAGGATGCACAAGATTGGTTAAAAACCCTAATTGGTTGAGAATAAGCTTTGGGATGACGAAAATGACCTAAATGTTCAACCAATGACACAAAATCACTTATTGGATGCACAAGATTGGTTAAAAACCCTAATTGAACGAGAATAAGCCTTGGGAGGACGAAAATGACCTAAATGTTCAACCAATGACACAAATGTACTTATTGGATGCACAAGATTTGTTAAAAACCCTTATTGGACGAGAATAAGGCTTGGGAGGACGAAAATGACATAAATATTCAAACAATGACACAAAATCACTTATTGGATGCACAAGATTGGTTAAAAACCCTAATTGGACGAGAATAAGCCTAGGGAGGACGAAAATGACCTAAATGTTCAACCAATGACACAAAATCACTTATTGGATGCACAAGATTGGTTAAAAACCCTAATTGGACGAGAATAAGCCTTGGGAGGACGAAAATGACATAAATGTTAAACCAATGACACAAAATCACTTATTGGATGCACAAGATTGGTTAAAAACCCTAATTGGACGAGAATAAGCCTAGGGAGGACGAAAATGACCTAAATGTTAAACCAATGACACAAATGTACTTATTGGATGCACAAGATTGGTTAAAAACCTTAATTGGACGAGAATAAGTCTAACGAAGGACGAAAATGACCTAAATGTTCAACCAATGACACAAAATCACTTATTGGATGCACAAGATTGGTTAAAAACCCTAATTGGACGACAATATGTCTTGGGAGGACGAAAATGACCTAAATGTTCAACCAATGACACAAAATTATTTATTGGATGAACAAGATTGGATAAAAATCCTAATTGGACTAGAATAAGCCTTGGGAGGACAAAAATGACCTAAATCTTCAACCAATGACACAAAATCATTTAATGGATGCACAAGATTGGTTAAAAAGCCTAATTGGACGAGAATAAGCCTAGGGAGGACGAAAATGACCTAAATGTTCAACCAATGACACAAAAGTACTTATTGGATGCACAAGATTGGTTAAAAACCCTAATTGGACGAGAATAAGCCTAGGGAGGACGAAAATGACCTAAATGTTCCACCAATGACACAAAATCACTTATTGGATGCACAAGATTGGTTAAAAACCCTAATTGGACGAGAATAAGCCTTGGGAGGACGAAAATGACCTAAATGTTCATCCAATGACACAAATGTACTTATTGGATGCACAAGATTGGTTAAAAACCCTAATTGGACGAGAATAAGCTTAGGGAGGACGAAAATGACCTAAATGTTCAACAAATGACACAAAATCACTTATTGGATGCACAAGATTGGTTAAAAACCCTAATTGGACGAGAATAAGCCTAGGGAGGACGAAAATGACCTAAATGTTCAACCAATGACACAAATGTACTTATTGGATGCACAAGATTGGTTAAAAACCCTAATTGGACGAGAATAAGCCTAGGGAGGAAGTAAATGACCTAAATGTTCAACCAATGACACAAAATCACTTATTGGATGCACAAGATTGGTTAAAAACCCTAATTGGACGAGAATAAGCCTAGGGAGGACGAAAATGACCTAAATGTTTAACCAATGACACAAATGTACTTATTGGATGCACAAGATTGGTTAAAAACCCTAATTGGACGAGAATAAGCTTAGGGAGGACGAAAATGACCTAAATGTTCAACCAATGACACAAATGTACTTATTGGAAGCACAAGATTGGTTAAAAACCCTAATTGTATGAGAATAAGTCTAGGGAGGACGAAAATGACCTAAATATTCAACCAATGACACAAAATCACTTATAGGATGCACAAGATTGGTTAAAAACCCTAATTGAACGAGAATAAGCCTTGGGAGGACGAAAATGACCTCAATGTTCAACTAATGACACAAAATCACTTATTGGATGCACAAGATTGGTTAAAAATACTAATTGGACGAGAATAAGCCTTGAGAGGACGAAAATGACCTACATGTTCAACCAATGGCACAAATTCACTTATTGGATGCACAAGATTGGTTAAAAATCCTAATTGGACTAGAATAAGCCTTGGGAGGACGAAAATGACCTAAGTGTTCAACCAATGACACAAAATCATTTAATGGATGCACAAGATTCGTTAAAAACCCTAATTGGACGAGAATAAGCCTTGGGAGGACGAAAATGACCTAAATGTTCAACCAATGACACAAAATCACTTATTGGATGCCTAAGATTGGTTAAAACCCCTAATTGGAAGAGAATAAGACTTGGGAGGACGAAAATGACCTAAATGTTCAACCAATGGCACAAAATCACTTATTGGATGCACAAGATTGGTTAAAAACCCTAATTGGACGAGAATAAGCCTAGGGAGGACGAAAATGACCTAAATGTTCAACCTATGACACAAATGTACTTATTGGATGCACAAGATTGGTTAAAAACCCTAATTAGACGAGAATAAGCCTATGGAGGACGAAAATGACCTAAATGTTCAACCAATGACACAAATGTACTTATTTGATGCACAAGATTGGTTAAAAACCCTAATTGGACGAGAATAAGCCTTGAGAGGACGAAAATGACCTACATGTTCAACCAATGGCACAAATTCACTTATTGGATGCACAAGATTGGTTAAAAATCCTAGTTGGACTAGAATAAGCCTTGGGAGGACGAAAATGACCTAAATGTTCAACCAATGGCACAAATTCACTTATTGGATGCACAAGATTGGTTAAAAATCCTAATTGGACTAGAATAAGCCTTGGGAGGACGAAAATGACCTAAATGTTCAACCAATGACACAAAATCACCTATTGGATGCACATGATTGGTTAAAAACCCTAATTGGACGATAATAAGCCTAGGGAGGACGAAAATGACCTAAATGTTCAACCAATGACACAAATGTACTTATTGGATGCACAAGATTGGTTAAAAACCCTATTTGGACGAGAATAAGCCTAGGGAGGATGAAAATGACATAAATGTTCAAGCAATGACACAAATGTATTTATTGAATGCACAAGATTGGTTAAAAACCCTAATTGGACGAAATAAGCCTAGGGAGGACAAAAATGACCTAAATGTTCAACCAATGACACAAAATAACTTATTGGATGCACAAGATTGGTTAAAAACCCTAATTGGACGAGAATAAGCCTTGGGAGGACGAAAATGACCTAAATGTTCAACCAATGATACAAAATCACTTATTGGATGCACAAGATTGGTTAAAAACCCTAATTGGACGAGAATAAGCCTTGGGAGGACGAAAATGACCTAAATGTTCAACAAATGACACAAATGTACTTATTGGATGCACAAGATTGGTTAAAAACCCTAATTGGACTAGAATAAGCCTTGGGAGGACGAAAATGACGTAAATGTTCAACCAATGACACAAAATCACTTATTGGATGCACAAGATTGGTTAAAAACCCTAATTGGACGAGAATAAGCCTAGGGAGGACGAAAATGACCTAAATGTTCAACCAATGACACAAATGTACTTATTGGATGCACAAGATTGGTTAAAAACCCTAATTGGACGAGAATATTCCTTTGGAGGACGAAAATGACCTAAATGTTCAAGCAATGACACAATTGTACTTATTGGATGCACAAGATTGGTTAAAAACCCTAATTGGACGAGAATAAGCCTAGGGAGGACCAAAATGACCTAAATGTTCAACCAATGAAGAAAATGTACTTATTGGATGCACATGATTGGTTAAAAACCCTAATTGGACAAGAATAAGCCTAGGGAGGACGAAAATGACTTAAATGTTCAACCAATGACACAAAATAAATTATTGGATGCACAAGATTGGTTAAAAACCCTAATTGGACGAGAATAAGCCTAGGGAGGACGAAAATGACCTAAATGTTCAACCAATGACACAAAATCACTTATTGGATGCACAAGATTGGTTAAAAACCCTAATTGGATGAGAATAAGCCTTGGGAGGACGAAAATGACCTAAATGTTCAACCAATGACACAAATGTACTTATTGGATGCACAAGATTGGTTAAAAACCCTAATAGGAGGAGAATAAGCCTAAGGAGGACGAAAATGACCTAAATGTTCAACCAATAACACAAAAGTACTTATTGGATGCACAAGATTGGTTAAAAACCCTAATTGGACGAGAATAAGCCTAGGGAGGACGAAAATGACCTAAATGTTCAACCAATGACACAAAATCACTTATTGGATGCACAAGATTGGTTAAAAACCCTAATTGGACAACAATAAGCCCTTGGAGGACGAAAATGACCTAAGTGTTCAACCAATGGCACAAAATCACTTATTGGATGCACAAGATTGGTTAAAAACCCTAATTGGACGAGAATAAGCCTAGGGAGGACGAAAATGACCTAAATGTTCAACCAATGACACAAAATCACTTATTGGATGCACAAGATTGGTTAAAAACCCTAATTGGACGAGAATAAGCCTAGGGAGGACGAAAATGACCTAAATGTTCAACCAATGACACAAATGTACTTATTGGATGCACAAGATTGGTTAAAAACCCTAATTGGACGAGAATAAGCATAGGGAGGACGAAAATGATCTAAATGTTCAACCAATGACACAAAATCACTTATTGGATGCACAAGATTGGTTAAAAACCCTAATTGGACGAGAATAAGCATTGGGAGGACGAAAATGACCTAAATGTTCAACCAATGACAAAAGTGTACTTATTGGATGCACAAGATTGGTTAAAAACCCTAATTGGACGAGAATAAGCCTAGGGAGGACGAAAATGACCTAAATGTTCAACCAATGACACAAATGTACTTATTGGATGCACAAGATTGGTTAAAAACCCTAATTGGACGAGAATAAGCTAAGGGAGGACGAAAATGACCTAAATGTTCAACAAATGACACAAAATCACCTATTGGATGCACAAGATTGGTTAAAAACCCTAATTGGACGAGAATAAGCCTAGGGAGGACGAAAATGACCTAAATGTTCAACCAATGACACAAAATCACTTATTGGATGCACAAGATTGGTTAAAAACCCTAATTGGACGAGAATAAGCCTAGGGAGGACGAAAATGACCTAAATGTTCAACCAATGACACAAAAGTACATATTGGATGCACAAGATTGGTTAAAAACCCTAATTGGACGAGAATAAGCCTAGGGAGGACGAAAATGACCTAAATGTTCAACCAATGACACAAAATCACTTATTGGATGCACAAGATTGGTTAAAAACCTTAATTGGACGAGAATAAGCCTAGGGAGGACAAAAATGATCTAAATGTTCAACCAATGACACAAAATCACTTATTGGATGCACAAGATTGGTTAAAAACCCTAATTGGACGAGAATAAGCCTTGGGAGGACGAAAATGACCTAAATGTTCAACCAATGACAAAAATGTACTTATTGGATGCACAAGATTGGTTAAAAACCCTAATTGGACGAGAATAAGCCTTGGGAGGACGAAAATGACCTCAATGTTCGACCAATGACACAAATGTACTTATTGGATGCACAAGATTTGTTCAAAACCCTAATTGGACGAGAATAAGACTTGGGAGGACGAAAATGACCTAAATTTTCAACCAATGGCACAAAATCACTTATTGGATGCACAAGATTGGTTAAAAACCCTAATTGGACGAGAATAAGCCTAGGGAGGACGAAAATGACCTAAATGTTCAACCAATGACACAAAATCACTTATTGGATGCACAAGATTGGTTAAAAACCCTAATTGGACGAGAATAAGCTTTGGGATGACGAAAATGACCTAAATGTTCAACCAATGACACAAATGTACTTATTGGATGCACAAGATTGGTTAAAAGCCCTAATTGGACGAGAATAAGACTAAGGAGGACGAAAATGACCTAAATGTTCAACCAATGACTCAAAATCACTTATTGGATGCACAAGATTGGTTAAAAGCCCTAATTGGACGAGAATAAGACTAGGGAGGACGAAAATGACCTAAATGTTGAACCAATGACTCAAAATCACTTATTGGATGCACAAGATTGGTTAAAAACCCTAATTGGACGAGAATAAGCCTAGGGAGGACGAAAATGACCTAAATGTTCAACCAATGACACAAAATCACTTATTGGATGCACAAGATTGGTTAAAAACCATAATTGGACGAGAATAAGCCTAGGAAGGACGAAAATGACCTAAATGTTCAACCAATGACACAAATGTACTTATTGGATGCACAAGATTGGTTAAAAACCCTAATTGGACGATAATATGCCTTGGGAGGACGAAAATGTCCAAAATGTTCAACAAATGACACAAATGTACTTATTGGATGCACAAGATTGGTTAAAAACCCTAATTGGACGAGAATAAGCCTTGGGAGGACGAAAATGACTTAAATGTTCAACCAATGACACAAAATCACTTATTGGATGCACAAGATTGGTTAAAAAACCTAATTGGGCGAGAATAAGCCTAGGGATGACGAAAATGACCTAAATGTTCAACCAATGACACAAAATCACTTATTATATGCACAACATTGGTTAAAAACCCTAATTGGACGAGAATAAGCCTTGGGAGGACGAAAATGACCTAAATGTTCAACCAATGACACAAATGTACTTTTTGGATGCACAAGATTGGTTAAAAAACCTAATTATACGAGAATAAGCCTTGGGAAGACGAAAATGACCTAAATGTTCAACCAATGACACAAAATAACTTATTGGATGCACAAGATTGGTTAAAAACCCTAATTGGACGAGAATAAGCCTAGGGAGGACGAAAATGACCTAAATGTTCAACCAATGACACAAATGTACTTATTGGATGCACAAGATTGGTTAAAAACCCTAATTGGACGAGAATAAGCCTAAGGAGGACGAAAATGACCTAAATGTTCAACCAATGACACAAAATATCTTATTGGATGCACAAGATTGGTTAAAAACCCTAATTGAACGAGAATAAGCCTTGGGAGGACGAAAATGACCTAAATGTTCAACCAATGACACAAAATCACTTATTGGATGCACAAGATTGGTTAAAAACCCTAATTGGACGAGAATAAGCCTAGGGAGAACGAAAATGACCTAAATGTTCAACCAATGACACAAATGTACTTATTGGATGCACAAGATTGGTTAAAAACCCTAATTGGACGAAATAAGCCTAGGGAGGACAAAAATGACCTAAATGTTCAACCAATGACACAAAATCACTTATTGGATGCACAAGATTGGTTAAAAACCCTAATTGGACGAGAATAAGCCTAGGGAGGACGAAAATGACATAAATGTTCAACCAATGACACAAATGTACTTATTGAATGCACAAGATTGGTTAAAAACCCTAATTGGACGAAATAGGCCTAGGGAGGACAAAAATGACCTAAATGTTCAACCAATGACACAAAATAACTTATTGGATGCACAAGATTGGTTAAAAACCCTAATTGGACGAGAATAAGCCTTGGGAGGACGAAAATGACCTAAATGTTCAACCAATGATACAAAATCACTTATTGGATGCACAAGATTGGTTAAAAACCCTAATTAGACGACAATAAGCCTTGGGAGGACGAAAATGTCCTAAATGTTCAACCAATGACACAAATGAACTTATTGGATGCACAAGATTGGTTAAAAACCCTAATTGGACGATAATAAGCCTAGGGAGGACGAAAATGATATAAATGTTCAACCAATGACACAAATGTACTTATTGGATGCACAAGATTAGTTAAAAACCCTAATTGGACGAGAATAAGCCTAAGGAAGACGAAAATGACATAAATGTTCAACCAATGACACAAATGTACTTATTGGATGCACAAGATTGGTTAAAAACCCTAATAGGACGAGAATAAGTCTAGGGAGGACGAAAATGACCTAAATGTTCAACCAATGACACAAAATCACTTATTGGATGCACAAGATTGGTTAAAAACCCTAATTGGACGAGAATAAGCCTTGGGAGGACGAAAATGCAATAAATGTTCAACCAATGATACAAAATCACTTATTGGATGCACAAGATTGGTTAAAAACCCTAATTGGACGAGAATAAGCCTTTAGAGGACGAAAATGACCTACATGTTCAACCAATGGTAATAAATCACTTATTGGATGCAAAAGATTGGTTAAAAATCCTAATTGGACTAGAATAAGCCTTGGGAGGACGAAAATGACCTAAATCTTCAACCAATGACACAAAATCATTTAATGGATACACAAGATTGGTTAAAAACCCTAATTGGACGAGAATAAGCCTAGGGAGGACGAAAATGACCTAAAAGTTCAACCAATGACACAATATTACTTATTGTTGGATGCACAAGATTGGTTAAAAACCCTAATTGGACGAAATAAGTCTAGGGAGGACAAAAATGACCTAAATGTTCAACCAATGACACAAAATCACTTATTGCATGCACAAGATTGGTTAAAAACCCTAATTGGACGAGAATAAGCCTAGGGATGACGAAAATGACCTAAATCATCAACCAATGACACAAAATCATTTAATGGATGCACAAGATTGGTTAAAAACCCTAATTGGACGAGAATAAGCCTTGGGAGGACGAAAATGTCCTAAATGTTCAACCAATGACACAAATGAACTTATTGGATGCACAAGATTGGTTAAAACCCCTAATTGGACGATAATAAGCCTAGGGAGGACGAAAATGATATAAATGTTCAACCAATGACACAAATGTACTTATTGGATGCACAAGATTAGTTAAAAACCCTAATTGGACGAGAATAAGCCTAGGGAGGACGAAAATGACATAAATGTTCAACCAATGACACAAATGTACTTATTGGATGCACAAGATTGGTTAAAAACCCTAACTAGACGAGAATACGTCTAGGGAGGACGAAAATGACCTAAATGTTCAACCAATGACACAAAATCACTTATTGGATGCACAAGATTGGTTAAAAACCCTAATTGGACGAGAATAAGCCTTGGGAGGACGAAAATGACCTAAATGTTCAACCAATGATACAAAATCACTTATTGGATGCACAAGATTGGTTAAAAACCCTAATTGGACGAGAATAAGCCTTGAGAGGACGAAAATGACCTACATGTTCAACCAATGGCAATAAATCACTTATTGGATGCACAAGATTGGTTAAAAATCCTAATTGGACTAGAATAAGCCTTGGGAGGACGAAAATGACCTAAATCTTCAACCAATGACACAAAATCATTTAATGGATGCACAAGATTGGTTAAAAACCATAATTGGACGAGAATAAGCCTAGGGAGGACGAAAATGACCTAAATGTTCAACCAATGACACAATATTACTTATTGGATGCACAAGATTGGTTAAAAACCCTAATTGGACGAAATAAGCCTAGGGAGGACAAAAATGACCTAAATGTTCAACCAATGACACAAAATCACTTATTGGATGCACAAGATTGGTTAAAAACCCTAATTGGACGAGAATAAGCCTAGGGAGGACGAAAATGACATAAATGTTCAACCAATGAAACAAATGTACTTATTGAATGCACAAGATTGGTTAAAAACCCTAACTAGACGAGAATACGTCTAGGGAGGACGAAAATGACCTAAATGTTCAACCAATGACACAAAATCACTTATTGGATGCACAAGATTGGTTAAAAACCCTAATTGGACGAGAATAAGCCTAGGGAGGACGAAAATGACCTAAATGTTCAACCAATGACACAAATGTACTTATGGGATGCACAAGATTGGTTTAAAACCCTAATTGGACGAGAATAAGCCTAGGGAGGATGAAAATGACCTAAATGTTCAACCAACGACACAAAATCACTTATTGGATGCACAAGATTGGTTAAAAACCCTAATTGGACGAGAATAAGCCTAGGGAGGACGAAAATGACCTAAATGTTCAACCAATGACACAAAATCACTTATTGGATGCACAAGATTGGTTAAAAACCCTAATTGGACCAGAATAAGCTTTTGGAGGACGAAAATGACCTAAATGTTCAACCAATGACACAAAATCACTTATTGGATGCACAAGATTGGTTAAAAACCCTAATTGGACGAGAATAAGCCTAGGGAGGACGAAAATGACCTAAATGTTCAACCAATGACACAAAATCACTTATTGGATGCACAAGATTGGTTAAAAACCCTAATTGGACGAGAATAAGCCTAGGGAGGACGAAAATGACCTAAATGCTCAACAAATGACACAAAATCACTTATTGGATGCACAAGATTGGTTAAAAACCCTAATTGGACGAGAATAAGCCTAGGGAGGACATAAATGACCTAAATGTTCAACCAATGACACAAAATCACTTATTGGATGCACAAGATTGGTTAAAAACCCTAATTGGACGAGAATAAGCCTAGGGAGGACGAAAATGACCTAAATGTTCAACCAATGACACAAAATCACTTATTGGATGCACAAGATTGGTCAAAAACCCTAATTGGACGAGAATAAGCTTTTGGAGGACATAAATGACCTAAATGTTCAACTAATGACACAAATGTACTTATTGAATGCACAAGATTGTTAAAAAACCCTAATTGGACGAGAATAAGCCTAGGGAGGACGAAAATGACCTAAATGTTCAACCAATGACACAAAATCACTTATTGGATGCACAAGATTGGTTAAAAACCCTAATTGGACGAGAATAAGCCTAGGGAGGACGAAAATGACCTAAATGTTCAACCAATGACACAAATGTACTTATTGGATGCACAAGATTGGTTAAAAACCCTAATTGGACGAGAATAAGCCTAGGGAGGACGAAAATGACCTAAATGTTCAACCAATGACACAAAATCACTTCTTGGATGCGCATGATTGGTTAAAAACCCTAATTGGACGAGAATAAGCCTAGGGAGGACGAAAATGACCTAAATGTTCAACCAATGACACAAAATCACTTATTGGATGCACAAGATTGGTTAAAAACCCTAATTGGACGAGAATAAGCCTAGGGAGGACGAAAATGACCTAAATGTTCAACCAATGACACAAAATCACTTATTGGATGCACAAGATTGGTTAAAAACCCTAATTCGAGGAGAATAAGCCTAGGGAGGACGAAAATGACCTAAATGTTCAACCAATGACACAAATGTACTTATTGGATGCACAAGATTGGTTAAAAACCCTAATTGGACGAGCATAAGCCTTGGTACGACAAAAATGACCTAAATGTTCAACCAATGACACAAAATAACTTGTTGGATGCACAAGACTGGTTAAAAACCCTAATTGGACGAGAATAAGCCTAGGGAGGACGAAAATGACCTAAATGTTCAACCAATGACACAAAATCACTTATTGGATGCACAAGATTGGTTAAAAACCCTAATTGGACGAGAATAAGCCTAGGGAGGACGAAAATGACCTAAATGTTCAACCAATGACACAAAATCACTTATTGGATGCACAAGATTGGTTAAAAACCCTAATTGGACGAGAATGAGCTTATGGAGGACGAAAATGACCTAAATGTTCAACCAATGACACAAAATCACTTATTGGATGCACAAGATTGGTTAAAAACCCTAATTGGACGAGAATAAGCCTTGGGAGGACGAAAATGACCTAAATGTTCAACCAATGACACAAAATTACTTATTAGATGCACAAGATTGGTTAAAAACCCTAATTGGACGAGAATAAGCCTTGGGAGGACGAAAATGACCTAAATGTTCAACCAATGACACAAAATCACTTATTGGATGCACAAGATTGGTTAAAAACCCTAATTGGACGAGAATAGGCGTTGGGAGGACGAAAATGACCTAAATGTTCAACCAATGACACAAATGTACTTATTGGATGCACAAGATTGGTTAAAAACCCTAATTGGACGAGAATAAGCCTTGGGAGGACGAAAATGACCTAAATGTTTCAACCAATGACACAAAATCTCTTATTGGATGCACAAGATTGGTTAAAAACCCTAATTGGAAGAGAATAAGCCTTGGGAGGATGAAATGACCTAAATGTTCAACCAATGACACAAAATCACTTATTGGATGCACAAGATTGGTTAAAAACCCTAATTGGACGAGAATAAGCCTAGGGAGGACGAAAATGACCTAAATGTTCAACCAATGACACAAATGTACTTATTGGATGCACAAGATTGGTTAAAAACCCTAATTGGAAGAGAATAAGCCTTGGGAGGACGAAAATGACTTAAATGTTCAACCAATGACATAAAATCACTTATTCGATACACAAGATTGGTTAAAAACCCTAATTGGACGAGAATAAGCCTTGGGAGGACGAAAATGACCTAAATGTTCAACCAATGACACAAAATCACTTATTGGATGCACAAGATTGGTTAAAAACCCTAATTGGACGAGAATAAGCCTAGGGAGGACGAAAATGACCTAAATGTTCAACCAATGACACAAATGTACTTATTAGATGCACAAGATTTGTTAAAAACCCTAATTGGACGAGAATTAGCCTTGGGAGGACGAAAATGACCTAAATGTTCAACCAATGACACAAATGTACTTATTGGATGCACAAGATTGGTTAAAAACCCTAATTGGACGAGAATAAGCCTTGGGAGGACGAAAATGACCTAAATGTTCAACCAATGAAACAAAATCACTTATTGAATGCACAAGATTGGTTAAAAACCCTAAATGGACGAGAATATGCCTTGGGAGGACGAAAATGACCTAAATGTTCAACCAATGACACAAATGTACTTATTGGATGCACAAGATTGGTTAAAAACCCTAATTGGACGAGAATATGCCTTGGGAGGACGAAAATGACCTAAATGTTCAACCAATGACACAAAATCACTTATTGGATGCACAAGATTGGTTAAAAACCCTAATTGGACGAGAATAAGCCTAGGGAGAACGAAAATGACCTAAATGTTCAACCAATGACACAAATGTACTTATTGGATGCACAAGATTGGTTAAAAACCCTAATTGGACGAAATAAGCCTAGGGAGGACAAAAATGACCTAAATGTTCAACCAATGACACAAAATCACTTATTGGATGCACAAGATTGGTTAAAAACCCTAATTGGACGAGAATAAGCCTAGGGAGGACGAAAATGACATAAATGTTCAACCAATGACACAAATGTACTTATTGAATGCACAAGATTGGTTAAAAACCCTAATTGGACGAAATAGGCCTAGGGAGGACAAAAATGACCTAAATGTTCAACCAATGACACAAAATAACTTATTGGATGCACAAGATTGGTTAAAAACCCTAATTGGACGAGAATAAGCCTTGGGAGGACGAAAATGACCTAAATGTTCAACCAATGATACAAAATCACTTATTGGATGCACAAGATTGGTTAAAAACCCTAATTGGACGAGAATAAGCCTTGAGAGGGCGAAAATGACCTACATGTTCAACCAATGGCGATAAATCACTTATTGGATGCACAAGATTGGTTAATAACCCTAATTGGACGAGAATAAGCCTTGGGAGGTCGAAAATGACCTAAATGTTCATTCAATGACACAAATGTACTTATTGGATGCACAAGATTGGTTAAAAACCCTAATTGGACGAGAATAAGCCTAGGGAGGACGAAAATGACCTAAATGTTCAACCAATGACACAAATGTACTTATTGGATGCACAAGATTGGTTAAAAACACTAATTGAAAGAGAATAAGCCTAGGGAGGACGAAAATGACCTAAATGTTCAACCAATGACACAAAATCACTTATTGGATGCACAAGATTGGTTAAAAACCCTAATTGGACGAGAATAAGCCTAGGGAGGACGAAAATGACCTAAATGTTCAACCAATGACACAAATGTACTTATTGGATGCACAAGATTGGTTAAAAACCCTAATTAGACGAGAACAAGCCTAGGGAGGACGAAAATGACCTAAATGTTCAACCAATGACACAAAATCACTTATTGGATGCACAAGATTGGTTAAAAATCCTAATTGGACGAGAATAAGCCTACGGAGGACGAAAATGACCTAAATGTTCAACCAATGACACAAATGTACTTATTGGATGCACAAGATTGGTTAAAAACCCTAATTAGACGACAATAAGCCTAGGGAGGACGAAAATGACCTAAATGTTCAACCAATGACACAAAATCACTTATTGGATGCACAAGATTGGTTAAAAACCCTAATTGGACGAGAATAAGCCTAGGGAGGACGAATATGACCTATATGTTCAACCAATGACACAAATGTACTTATTGGATGTACAAGATTGGTTAAAAACCCTAATTGGACAAGAATAAGCCTTGGGAGGACGAAAATGACCTAAATGTTCAACCAATGACACAAAATCACTTATTGGATGCACAAGATTGGTTAAAAACCCTAGTTGGACGAGAATAAGCCTAGGGAGGACGAAAATGACCTAAATGTTCAACCAATGACACAAATGTACTTATTGGATGCACAAGATTGGTTAAAAACCGTAATTGGACGAGAATAAGCCTAGGGAGGACGAAAATGACATAAATGTTCAACCAATGACACAAATGTACTTATTGGATGCACAAGATTGGTTAAAAACCCTAATTGGACGAGAATAAGTCTAGGGAGGACGAAAATGACCTAAATGTTCACCCAATGACACAAATGTACTTATTGGATGTATAAGATTGGTTAAAAACCCTAATTGGACGAGAATAAGCCTTGGGAGGACGAAAATGACCTAAATGTTCAACCAATGACACAAAATCACTTATTGGATGCACAAGATTGGTTAAAAACCCTAATTGGACGAGAATAAGCCTAGGGAGGACGAAAATGACCTAAATGTTCAACCAATGACACAAAATCACTTATTGGATGCACAAGATTGGTTAAATACCCTAATTGGACGAGATTAAGCCTAGGGAGGACGAAAATGACCTAAATGTTCAACCAATTACACAAAATCACTTATTGGATGCACAAGATTGGTTCAAAACCCTAATTGGACGAGAATAAGCCTTGGGAGGACGAAAATGACCTAAATGTTCAACCAAAGACACAAATGTACTTATTGGATGCACAAGATTGGTTAAAAACCCTAATTGGACGAGAATAAGCCTTGGGAGGACGAAAATGACCTAAATGTTCAACCAATGACACAAAATCACTTATTGGATGCACAAGATTGGTTAAAAACCCTAATTGGACGAGAATAAGCCTAGGGATGACGAAAATGACCTAAATGTTCAACCAATGACACAAAATCACTTATTAGATGCACAAGATTGGTTATAACCCTAATTGGACGAGAATAAGCCTTGGGAGGACAAAACTGACCTAAATGTCCAACCAATAACACAAAATCACTTCTTGGATCCACAAGATTGGTTAAAAACCCTATTTGGATGAGAATAAGGCTAGGGAGGACGAAAATGACCTAAATGTTCAAAAAATGACACAAATGTACTTATTAAATGCACAAGATTGGTTAAAAACCCTAATTGGACGAGAATAAGCCTTGGGAGGACGAAAATGACCTAAATGTTCAACCAATGACACAAAATCACTTATTGGATGCACAAGATTGGTTAAAAACCCTAATTGGACGAGAATAAGCCTAGGGAGGACGAAAATGACCTAAATGTTCAACCAATGACACAAAATCACTTATTGGATGCACAAGATTGGTCAAAAACCCTAATTGGACGAGAATATTCCTTAGAAGGACGAAAATGACCTAAATGTTCAAGCAATGACACAAAATCACTTATTGGATGCACAAGATTGGTTAAAAACCCTAATTGGACGAGAATAAGCCTTGGGAGGACGAAAATAACCTAAATGTTCAACTAATGTTACAAATGTACTTATTGGATGCACAAGATTGGTTAAAAACCCTATTTGGACGAGAAAAAGCCTTGGGAGGACGAAAATGACCTAAATGTTCAACCAATGACACAAAATCACTTATTGGATGCACAAGATTGGTTAAAAACCCTAATTGGACGAGAATAAGCCTAGGGAGGACGAAAATGACCTAAATGTTCAACCAATGACACAAAATCACTTATTGGATGCACAAGATTGGTTAAAAACCCTAATTGGACGAGAATAAGCTTTTGGAGGACATAAAGGACCTAAATGTTCAACCAATGACACAAATGTACTTATTGGATGCACAAGATTGGTTAAAAACCCTAATTGGACGAGAATAAGCCTTGGGAGGACGAAAATGACCTAAATGTTCAACCAATGACACAAAATCACTTATTGGATGCACAAGATTGGTTAAAAACCCTAATTGGACGAGAATAAGCCTAGGGAGGACGAATATGACCTATATGTTCAACCAATGACACAAATGTACTTATTGGATGCACAAGATTGGTTAAAAACCCTAATTGGACGAGAATAAGCCTAGGGAGGACGAAAATGACCTAAATGTTCAACCAATGACACAAATGTACTTATATGTTGCACAAGATTGGTTAAAAACCCTAATTGGACGAGAATAAGCCTTGGGAGGACGAAAATGACCTAAATGTTCAACCAATGACACAAAATCACTTATTGGATGCACAAGATTGGTTAAAAACCCTAATTGGACGAGAATAAGCCTAGGGAGGACGAAAATGACCTAAATGTTCAACCAATGACACAAAATCACTTATTGGATGCACAAGATTGGTTAAAAACCCTAATTGGACGAGAATAAGTCTTGGGAGGATGAAAATGACCTAAATGTTCAACCAATGACACAAATGTAGTTATTGGATGCACAAGATTGGTTAAAAACCTTTATTGGACGAGAAAAAGCTTTGGGAGGACGAAAACGACCTAAATGTTCAACCAACGACACAAAATCACTTATTGGATGCACAAGATTGGTTAAAAACCCTAAATGGATGAGAATAAGCCTAGGGAGGACAAAAATGACCTAAATGTTAAACCAATGACACAAACGTACTTATTGGATGCACAAGATTGGTTAAAAACCCTAATGGGATGAGAATAAGCCTTGGAAGGAAGAAAGTGACCTAAATGATCAACTAATGACACAAACGTACTTATTGGAGGCACAAGATTGGATGAAAACCCTAATTGGATGAGAATAACCCTAGGGAGGATGAAAATGACCTAAATGTTCAACCAATGACACAAAATCACTTTTTGGATGCACAAGATTGGTTAAAACCCCTAATTGGACGAGAATAAGCCTTGGGAGGACGAAAATGATCTAAATGTTCAACCAATGACACAAATGTACTTATTGGATGCACAAGATTGGTTAAAAACCATAATTAAACGAGAATAAGCCTTGGGAAATCGAAAATGACCTAAATGTTCAACCAATGACACAAAATCACTAATTGGATGCACAAGATTGGTTAAAAACCCTAATTGGACGAGAATAAGCAATGGGAGGACGAAAATGACCTAAATGTTCAACCAATGACACAAATGTACTTATTAGATGCACAAGATTGGTTAAAAACCCTAATTGGACTAGAATAAGCCTTGGGAGGAAGAAAATGACCTAAATGTTCAACCAACGACACAAACTCACTTATTGGATTCACAAGATTGGTTAAAAACCCTAATTGGACGAGAATAAGCATTGGGAGGACGAAAAATGACCTAAATGTTTAACAATTGACACAAATGTACTTATTGGATGCACAAGATTGGTTAAAAACCCTAATTGGACGAGAATAAGCCTTGGGAGGACGAAAATGACCTAAATGTTCAACCAATGACACAAAATCACTTATTGGATGCACAAGATTGGTTAAAAACCCTAATTGGACGAGAATAAGCCTTGGGAGGACGAAAATGACCTAAATGTTCATTCAATGACACAAAATCACTTATTGGATGCACAAGATTGGTTAAAAACCCTAATTGGACGAGAATAAGTCTTGGGAGGATGAAAATGACCTAAATGTTCAACCAATGACACAAATGTAGTTATTGGATGCACAAGATTGGTTAAAAACCTTAATTGGACGAGAAATAGCTTTGGGAGGACGAAAATGACCTAAATGTTCAACCAAGGACACAAAATCACTTATTGGATGCACAAGATTGGTTAAAAACCCTAAATGGATGAGAATAAGCCTAGGGAGGACGAAAATGACCTAAATGTTAAACCAATGACACAAACGTACTTATTGGATGCACAAGATTGGTTAAAAACCCTAATGGGATGAGAATAAGCCTTGGAAGGAAGAAAGTGACCTAAATGATCAACTAATGACACAAACGTACTTATTGGAGGCACAAGATTGGATGAAAACCCTAATTGGATGAGAATAACCCTAGGGAGGATGAAAATGACCTAAATGTTCAACCAATGACACAAAATCACTTTTTGGATGCACAAGATTGGTTAAAACCCCTAATTGGACGAGAATAAGCCTTGGGAGGACGAAAATGACCTAAATGTTCAACCAATGACACAAATGTACTTATTGGATGCACAAGATTGGTTAAAAACCCTAATTGGACGAGAATAAGCCTTGGGAGGACGAAAATGACCTAAATGTTCAACCAATGACACAAAATCACTTATTGGATGCACAAGGTTGGATAAAAACCCTAATTGGACGAGAATAAGCCTTGGGAGGACGAAAATGACCTAAATGTTCAACCAATGACACAAATGTACTTATTGGATGCACAAGATTGGTTAAAAACCCTAATTGGACGAGAATAAGCCTTGGGAGGACGAAAATAACCTAAATGTTCAAACAATGACACAAAATCCTTTATTGGATGCACAAGATTGGTTAAAAACCCTAATTGGACGAGAATAAGCCTTGGGAGGACGAAAATGACCTAAATGTTCAACCAATGACACAAAATCACTTATTGGATGCACAAGATTGGTTAAAAACCCTAATTGGACGAGAATATGCCTTTGGAGGACATAAATGACCTAAATGTTCATCCAATGACACAAAATCACTTATTGGATGCACAAGATTGGTTAAAAACCCTAATTGGACGAGAATAAGCCTTGGGAGGACGAAAATGACCTAAATGTTCAACCAATGACACAAAATCACTTATTGGATGCACAAGATTGGTTAAAAACCCTAATTGGACGAGAATAAGCCTTGGGAGAAATCACCTAAATTTTCAACCAATGACACAAAATCACTTATTGGATGCACAAGATTGGTTAAAAACCCTAATTGGACGACAATAAGCCTAGGGAGGACGAAAATCACCTAAATGTTCAACCAATGACACAAATGTACTTATTGGATTCACAAGATTGGTTAAAAACCTTAATTGGACGAGAATAAGCCTTAAGAGGATGAAAATGACCTAAATGTTCAACCAATGACACAAAATCACTTATTGGATGCACAAGATTGGTTAAAAACCCTAATTGGACGAGAATAAGCCTTGGGAGGACGAAAATGACCTAAATGTTCAACCAATGACACAAAATCACTTATTGGATGCACAAGATTGGTTAAAAACCCTAATTGGACGAGAATAAGCCTTGGGAGGACGAAATTGACCTAAATGTTCAACCAATGACACAAAATCATTTATTAGATGCAAAAGATTGGTTAAAAACCGTAATTGGACGAGAATAAGCCTTGGGAGGACGAAAATGACTTAAATGTTCAACCAATGACACAAAATCACTTATTGAATGCACAAGATTGGTTAAAAACCGTAATTGGACGAGAATAAGCCTTGGGAGGACGAAAATGACCTAAATGTTCAATCAATGACACAAAATCACTTATTGGATGCACAAGATTGGTTAAAAACCCTAATTGGACGAGAATAAGCCTTGGGAAAACGAAAATGACCTAAATTTTCAACCAATGACACAAAATCACTTATTGGATGCACAAGATTGGTTAAAAACCCTAATTAGACGAGAATAAGCCTTGCGAGTACAAAAATGACCTAAATGTTCAACCAATGACACAAAGTCACTTATTGGATGCACAAGATTGGTTAAAAACCCTAATTAGATGAGAATAAGCCTTGCGGGGACGAAAATGACCTAAATGTTCAACCAATGACACAAAATCAGTTATTGGATGCACAAGATTGGTTAAAAACCCTAATTGGACGAGAATAAGCCTAGGGAGGAAGAAAAAAACCTAAATGTTCAACCAATGACACAAATGTACTTATTGGATGCACAAGATTATTTAAAAACCCTAATTGGACGAGAATAAGCCTAGAGAGGACGAAAATGACCAAAATGTTCAACCAATTACACAAAATCACTTATTGGATGCACAAGATTTGTTAAGAACCCTAATTGGACAAGAATAAGCCTTGGGAGGACGAAAATGACCAAAATGTTCAACCAATGACACAAAATCACTTATTGGATGCACAAGATTGGTTAAAAACCCTAATTGGACGAGAATAAGCCTTGGGAGGACGAAAATGAGCTAAATGTTCAACCAATAGCACAAAGATTGGATGCATAAGATTGGTTAAAAACCCTAATTGGACGAGAATAAGCCTAGGGAGGACGAAAATGACCTAAATGTTCAACCAAGGACACAAAATCACTTATTAGATGCACAAGATTGGTTAAAAACCCTAATTGGATGAGAATAAGCCTTGGGAAAACCAAAATGACCTAAATTTTCAACCAATGACACAAATGTACTTATTGGATGCACAAGATTGGTTAAAAACCCTAATTGGACGAGAATAAGCCTTGGGAGGACGAAAATGACCTAAATGTTCAACCAATGACACAAAATCACTTATTGGATGCACAAGATTGGTTAAAAACCCTAATTGGACGAGAATAAGCCTTGGGAGGACGAAAATGACCTAAATGTTCAACCAATGACACAAATGTACTTATTGGATGCACAAGATTGATTAAAAACCCTAATAGCACGAGAATAAGTCTTGGGAGGACGAAAATGACCTAAATGTTCAACCAATGACACAAATGTACTTATTGGATGCACAAGATTGGTTAAAAACCCTAATTGGACGAGAATAAGCCTAGGGAGGACGAAAATGACCTAAATGTTCAACCAATGACACAAAATCACTTATTGGATGCACAAGATTGGTTAAAAACCCTAATTGGACAAGAATAAGCCTTGGGAGGACGAAAATGACCTAAATGTTCAACCAATGGCAAAAAATCACTTATTGGATGCACAAGATTGTTTAAAAACCCTAATTGACGAGAATAAGCATAGGGAGGACGAAAATGACCTAAATGTTAAACCAATGACACAAAATCACTTATTGGATGCACAAGATTGGTTAAAAACCCTAATTGGACGAGAATAAGCCTTGGGAGGACAAAAATGACCTAAATGTTCAACCAATGAAACAAAATCACTTAGTGGATGCACAAGATTGGTTAAAAACCCTAATTGGACGAGAATAAGCATAAGGAGAACGAAAATGACCTAAATGTTCAATCAATGAAACAAAATCACTTAGTGGATGCACAAGATTGGTTAAAAACCCTAATTGGACGAGAATAAGCATAAGGAGAACGAAAATGACCTAAATGTTCAATCAATGACATAAAATCACTTATTGGATGCACAAGATTGATAAAAACCCTAATTGGACGAGAATAAGCCTAGGGAGGACAAAAATGACCTAAATGTTCAACCAATGACACAAAATCACTTATTGGATGCACAAGATTGGTTAAAAACCCTAATTGGACGAGAATAAGCCTAGGGAGGACGAAAATGACCTAAATGTTCAACCAATGACACAAAATCACTTATTGGATGCACAAGATTGGTTAAAAACCCTAATTTGATGAGAATAAGGCTTAGGAGGACAAAATGACCTAAATGTTCAACCAATGACACAAATGAACTTATTGGATGCACAAGATTGGTTAAAAACCCTAATTGGACGAGAATAAGCCTTGGGAGGACGAAAATGACCTAAATGTTCAACCAATGACACAAATGCACTTATTGGATGCACAAGATTGGTTAAAAACCCTAATTGGACGAGAATAAGTCTTGGGAGGACGAAAATGACCTAAATGTTCAACCAATGACACAAAATCACTTGTTGGATGCACAAGATTGGTAACTAACCCTAATTGGACGAGAATAAGCCTTGGGTGGTCGAAAATGACCTAAATGTTCAACCAATGACACAAATGTACTTATTGGATGCACAAGATTGGTTAAAAACCCTAATTGGACGAGAATAAGCCTTGGGAGGACGAAAATGACCTAAATGTTCAACCAATGACACAAAATCACTTATTGGATGCACAAGATTGGTTAAAAACCCTAATTGGACGAGAATAAGCCTAGGGAGGACGAAAATGACCTAAATGTTCAACCAATGACACAAATGTACTTATTGGATGCACAAGATTGGTTAAGACCCTAATTGGACGAGAATAAGCCTAGGGAGGACAAAAATGACCTAAATGTTCAACCAATGACACAAAATCACTTATTGGATGCACAAGATTGGTTAAAAACCCTAATTGGACGAGAATAAGCCTAGGGAGGACGAAAATGACCTAAATGTTCAACCAATGACACAAAATCACTTATTGGATGCACAAGATTGGTTAAAAACCCTAATTGGACGAGAATAAGCCTTGGGAGGACAAAAATAACCTAAAGGTTCAACCAATGACACAAATGTACTTATTGGATGCACAAGATTGGTTAAAAACCCTAATTGGACGAGAATAAGCCTAGGGAGGACGAAAATGACCTAAATGTTCAACCAATGACACAAAATCACTTATTGGATGCACAAGATTGGTTAAAAACCCTAATTGGACGAGAATAAGCCTAGGGATGAAAAAAATGACCTAAATGTTCAACCAATGACACAAAATCACTTATTTGATGCACAAGATTGGTTAAAAACCCTAATTGGACGAGAATAATCCTTGGGAGGACGAAAATGACCTAAATGTTCAACCAATGACACAATTGTACTTATTGGATGCACAAGATTGGTTAAAAACCCTAATTGGACGAGAATAAGCCTAGGGAGGACGAAAATGACCTAAATGTTCAACCAATGACACAAAATCACTTATTGGATGCACAAGATTGGTTAAAAACCCTAATTCGACGAGATTATGCCTTGGGAGGATGAAAATGACCTAAATGTTAAACCAATGACACAAAATCACTTATTGGATGCACAAGATTGGTTAAAACCACTGATTGGACGAGAATAAGCCTAGGGAGGACGAAAATGACCTAAATGTTCAACCAATGACACAAAATCACTTATTGGATGCACAAGATTGGTTAAAAACCCTAATTGGACGAGAATAAGCCTAGGGAGGACAAAAATGACCTAAATATTCAACCAATGACACAAATGTACTTATTGGATGCACAAGATTGGTTAAAAACCCTAATTGGACGAGAATAAGCCTAGGGAGGACGAAAATGACCTAAATGTTCAACCAATGACACAAAATAAATTATTGGATGCACAAGATTGGTTAAAAACCCTAATTGGACGAGAATAAGCCTTGGGAGGACGAAAATGACCTAAATGTTCAACCAATGATACAAAATCACTTATTGGATGCACAAGATTGGTTAAAAACCCTAATTGGACGAGAATAAGCCTAGGGAGGACGAAAATGACCTAAATGTTCAACCAATGACACAAAATCACTTATTGGATGCACAAGATTGGTTAAAAACCCTAATTGGACGAGAATAAGACTTGGTAGGACGAAAATGACCTAAATGTTCAACCAATGACACAAAATCACTTATTGGATGCACAAGATTGGTTAAAAACCCTAATTGGACGAGAATAAGCCTTGGGAGGACGAAAATGACCTAAATGTTCAACCAATGACACAAAAGTACTTATTTGATGCACAAGATTGGTTAAAAACCCTAATTGGACGAGAATAAGCCTTGGGAGGACGAAAATGACCTAAATGTTCAACCAATGACACAAAATCACTTATTGGATGCACAAGATTGGTTAAAAACCCTAATTGGACGAGAATAAGACTTGGGAGGACGAAAATGACCTAAATGTTCAACCAATAAAACAAATATACTTATTGGATGCACAAGATTGGTTAAAAACCCTAATTGGACGAGAATAAGCCTTGGGAGGACGAAAATGACCTAAATGTTCAACCAATGACACAAAATCACTTATTGGATGCACAAGATTGGTTAAAAACCCTAATTGGACGAGAATAAGCCTAGGGAGGACGAATATGACCTATATGTTCAACCAATGACACAAATGTACTTATTGGATGCACAAGATTGGTTAAAAACCCTAATTGGACGAGAATAAGCCTAGGGAGGACGAAAATGACCTAAATGTTCAACCAATGACACAAAATCACTTAGTGGATGCACAAGATTGGTTAAAAACCCTAATTGGACGAGAATAAGCCTAGGGAGGACGAACATGACCTAAATGTTCAACCAATGACACAAAATCACTTATTTGATGCACAAGATTTGTTAAAAACCCTAATTGGACGAGAATAATCCTTGGGAGGACGAAAATGACCTAAATGTTCAACCAATGACACAAAATAAATTATTGGATGCACAAGATTGGTTAAAAACCCTAATTGGACGAGAATAAGCCTTGGGAGGACGAAAATGACCTAAATGTTCAACCAATGACACAAAATCACTTATTGGATGCACAAGATTGGTTAAAAACCCTAATTGGACGAGAATAAGCCTAGGGAGGACGAAAATGACCTAAATGTTCAACCAATGACACAAAATCATTTAATGGATGCACAAGATTGGTTAAAAACCCTAATTGGACGAGAATAAGCCTAGGGAGGACGAAAATGACCTAAATGTTCAACCAATGACACAAAATTACTTATTGGATGCACAAGATTGGTTAAAAACCCTAATTGGACGAAATAAGCCTATGGAGGACAAAAATGACCTAAATGTTCAACCAATGACACAAAATCACTTATTGGATGCACAAGATTGGTTAAAAACCCTAATTGGACGAGAATAAGCCTAGGGAGGACGAAAATGACCTAAATGTTCAACCAATGACACAAATAAACTTATTGGATGCACAAGATTGGTTAAAAACCCTAATTAGATAAGAATAAGCCTAGGCAGGGCGAAAATGACCTAAATGTTCAACCAATGACACAAAATCACTTATTGGATGCACAAGATTGGTTAAAAACCCTAATTGGACGAGAATAAGCCTAGGGAGGACGAAAATGAACTATATGTTAAACCGATGACACAAATGTACTTATTGGATATACAAGATTGGATAAAAACCCTAATTGGACAAGAATAAGCCTTGGGAGGAGGAAAATGACCTAAATGTTCAACCAATGATACAAAATCACTTATTGGATGCACAAGATTGGTTAAAAACCCTAATTGGACGAGAATAAGCCTTGAGAGGACGAAAATGACCTACATGTTCAACCAATGGCAATAAATCACTTATTGGATGCACAAGATTGGTTAAAAATCCTAATTGGACTAGAATAAGCCTTGGGAGGACGAAAATGACCTAAATGTTCAACCAATGACACAAAATCATTTAATGGATGCACAAGATTGGTTAAAAACCCTAATTGGACGAGAATAAGCCTAGGGAGGACGAAAATGACCTAAATGTTCAACCAATGACACAAAATTACTTATTGGATGCACAAGATTGGTTAAAAACCATAATTGGACGAAATAAGCCTAGGGAGGACAAAAATGACCTAAATGTTCAACCAATGACACAAAATCACTTATTGGATGCACAAGATTGGTTAAAAACCCTAATTGGACGAGAATAAGCCTAGGGAGGACGAAAATGACCTAAATGTTCAACCAATGACACAAATGTTTTTATTGGATGCACAAGATTGGTTAAAAACCCTAATTGGATGAGAAGAAGCCTAGGGAGGACGATAATGACCTAAATGTTCAACCAATGACACAAAATCACTTATTGGATGCACAAGATTGGTTAAAAACCCTAATTGGACGAGAATAAGCCTTGGGAGGACGAAAATGACCTAAATGTTCAACCAATGACACAAAATCACTTATTGGATGCACAAGATTGGTTAAAAACCCTAATTGGACGAGAATAAGCCTTAAGAGGATGAAAATGACCTAAATGTTTAACTAATGACACAAATGTACTTATTGGATGCACAAGATTGGTTAAAAACCCTAATTGGACGAGAATAAGGCTAGGGAGGACAAAAATGACCTAAATGTTCAACCAATGACACAAAATCACTTATTGGATGCACAAGATTGGTTAAAAACCCTAATTGGACGAGAATAAGCCTAGGGAGGACGAAAATGACCTAAATGTTCAACCAATGACACAAAATCACTTATTGGATGCACAAGATTGGTTAAAAACCCTAATTTTACGAGAATAAGCCAAGGGAGGACGAAAATGACCTAAATGTTCAACCAATGACACAAAATCACTTATTGGATGCACAAGATTGGTTAAAAACCCTAATTGGACGAGAATAAGCCTAGGGAGGACGAAAATGACCTAAATGTTCAACCAATGACACAAAATCACTTATTGGATGCACAAGATTGGTTAAAAACCCTAATTGGACGAGAATAAGCTTTTGGAGGACATAAAGGACCTAAATGTTCAACCAATGACACAAATGTACTTATTGGATGCACAAGATTGGTTAAAAACCCTAATTGGACGAGAATAAGCCTTGGGAGGACGAAAATGACCTAAATGTTCAACCAATGACACAAAATCACTTATTGGATGCACAAGATTGGTTAAAAACCCTAATTGGACGAGAATAAGCCTAGGGAGGACGAATATGACCTATATGTTCAACCAATGACACAAATGTACTTATTGGATGCACAAGATTGGTTAAAAACCCTAATTGGACGAGAATAAGCCTAGGGAGGACGAAAATGACCTAAATGTTCAACCAATGACACAAATGTACTTATATGTTGCACAAGATTGGTTAAAAACCCTAATTGGACGAGAATAAGCCTTGGGAGGACGAAAATGACCTAAATGTTCAACCAATGACACAAAATCACTTATTGGATGCACAAGATTGGTTAAAAACCCTAATTGGACGAGAATAAGCCTAGGGAGGACGAAAATGACCTAAATGTTCAACCAATGACACAAAATCACTTATTGGATGCACAAGATTGGTTAAAAACCCTAATTGGCCAAGAATAAGCCTTGGGAGGACGAAAATGACCTAAATGTTCAACCGATGACGCAAATGTACTTATTGGATGCACAAGATTGGTTAAAAACCCTAATTGGACGAGAATAAGCCTTAAGAGGACGAAAATGACCAAAAAGTTCAACGAATGACACAAATGTACTTATTGGATGCACAAGATTGGTTAAAAACCCTAATTGGACGAGAATAAGCCTTGGGATGACGAAAATGACCTAAATGTTCAACCAATGACACAAAATCACTTATTGGATGCACAAGATTGGTTAAAAACCCTAATTGGACGAGAATAAGCCTTGGGAGGACGAAAATGACCTAAATATTCAACCAATGACACAAAATCACTTATTGGATGCACAAGATTGGTTAAAAACCCTAATTGGACGAGAATAAGCCTAGGGAGGACGAAAATGACATAAATGTTCAACCAATGACCCAAAATCACTTATTGGATGCACAAGATTGGTTAAAAACCCTAATTGGACGAGAATAAGCCTAGGGAGGACGAAAATGACCTAAATGTTCAACCAATGACACAAAATCACTTATTGGATGCACAAGATTGGTTAAAAACCCTAATTGGACGAGAATAAGCCTTGGGAGGACGACAATGACCTAAATGTTCAACCAATGATACAAAATCACTTATTGGATGCACAAGATTGGTTAAAAACCCTACTTGGACGAGAATAAGCCTTGAGAGGACGAAAATGACCTACATGTTCAACCAATGGCAATAAATCACTTATTGGATGCACAAGATTGGTTAAAAATCCTAATTGGACTAGAATAAGCCTTGGGAGGACGAAAATGACCTAAATGTTCAACCAATGACACAAAATCATTTAATGGATGCACAAGATTGGTTAAAAACCCTAATTGGACGAGAATAAGCCTAGGGAGGACGAAAATGACCTAAATGTTCAACCAATGACACAAAATTACTTATTGGATGCACAAGATTGGTTAAAAACCCTAATTGGACGAAATAAGCCTAGGGAGGACAAAAATGACCTAAATGTTCAACCAATGACACAAAATCACTTATTGGATGCACAAGGTTGGTTAAAAACCCTAATTGGACGAGAATAAGCATAGGGAGGACGAAAATGACCTAAATGTTCAACCAATGACACAAATGTACTTATTGGATGCACAAGATTGGTTAAAAACCCTAATTAGACAAGAATAACCCTAGGCAGGACAAAAATGACCTAAATGTTCAACCAATGACACAAAATCACTTATTGGATGCACAAGATTGGTTAAAAACCCTAATTGGACGAGAATAAGCCTAGGGAGGACGAAAATGACCTAAATGTTCAACCAATGACACAAAATCACTTATTGGATGCACAAGATTGGTTAAAAACCCAAATTGGACGAGAATTAGCCTAGGGAGGACAAAAATGACCTAAATGCTCAACCAATGACACCAAATCACTTATTGGATGCACAAGATTGGTTAAAAACCCTAATTGGACGAGAATAAGCCTAGGGAGGACGAAAATGACCTAAATGTTCAACCAATGACACAAATGTACTTATTGGATGCACAAGATTGGTTAAAAACCCTAATTGGACGAGAATAAGCCTTGGGAGGATGAAAATGACCTAAATGTTCAACCAATGATACAAAATCATTTAATGGATGCACAAGATTGGTTAAAAACCCTAATTGGACGAGAATAAGCCTAGGGAGGACAAAAATGACCTAAATGTTCAACCAATGACACAATATTACTTATTGGATGCACAAGATTGGTTAAAAACCCTAATTGGACGAAATAAGCCTAGGGAGGACAAAAATGACCTAAATGTTCAACCAATGACACAAAATCACTTATTGGATGCACAAGATTGGTTAAAACCCCTAATTGGACGAGAATAAGCCTAGGGATGACGAAAATGACCTAAATCTTCAACCAATGACACAAAATCATTTAATGGATGCACAAGATTGGTTAAAAACCCTAATTGGACGAGAATAAGCCTAGGGAGGACGAAAATGACATAAATGTTAAACCAATGACACAAATGTACTTATTGAATGCACAAGATTGGTTAAAAACCCTAATTGGACGAAATAAGCCTAGGGAGGACAAAAATGACTTAAATGTTCAACCAATGACACAAAATAACTTGTTGGATGCA
>JBBPBP010000294.1:58643-109195 GCA_037974735.1 Cicer chorassanicum
AAAAACCCTAATTGGACGAGAATAAGCCTTGGGAGGACGAAAATGACCTAAATGTTCAACCAATGACACAAAATCACTTATTGGATACACAAGATTGTTTAAAAACCCTAATTGGACGAGAATAAGCTTAGGGAGGACGAAAATGACCTAAATGTTCAACCAATGACACAAATGTACTTATTGGATGCACAAGATTGTTCAAAAACCCTAATTGGACGAGAACAAGCCTAGGGAGGACGAAAATGACCTAAATGTTCAACCAATGACACAAAATCACTTATTGGATGCACAAGATTGGTCAAAAACCCTACTTGGACGAGAATAAGCCTAGGGAGGACGAAAATGACCTAAATGTTCAACCAATGACACAAAATCACTTATTGGATGCACAAGATTGGTTAAAAACCCTAATTGGACGAGAATAAGCCTTGGGAGGACGAAAATGACCTAAATGTTAACCCAATGTCACAAATGTACTTATTGGATGCACAAGATTGGTTAAAAACCCTAATTGGACGAGAATAAGCCTAGGGAGGACGAAAATGACCTAAATGTTCAACCAATGACACAAAATCACTTATTGGATGCACAAGATTGGTTAAAAACCCTAATTGGACGAGAATAAGCCTTGGGAGGACGAAAATGACATTAATGTTCAACCTTTGACACAAAATCCCTTATTGGATGCACAAGATTGGTTAAAAACCCTAATTGGACGAGAATAAGCCTTGGGAGGACGAAAATGACCTAAATGTTCAACCAATGACACAAAATCACTTATTGGATGCACAAGATTGGTTAAAAACCCTAATTGGACGAGAATAAGCCTTGGGAGGACGAAAATGACCTAAATGTTCGACCAATGGCACAAAATCACTTATTGGATGCACAAGATTGGTTAAAAACCCTAATTGGACGAGAATAAGCCTAGGGAGGACGAAAATGACCTAAATGTTCAACCAATGACACAAAATCACTTATTGGATGCACAAGATTGGTTAAAAACCCTAATTGGATAGAATAAGCCTTGGGAGGACGAAAATGACCTAAATGTTCAACCAATGACACAAAATCACTTATTGGATGCACAAGATTGGTTAAAAACCCTAATTGGACGAGAATAAGCCTAGGGAGGACGAAAATGACCTAAATGTTCAACCAATGACACAAAATCACTTATTGGATGCACAAGATTGGTTAAAAACCCTAATTTTACGAGAATAAGCCAAGGGAGGACGAAAATGACCTAAATGTTCAACCAATGACACAAAATCACTTATTGGATGCACAAGATTGGTTAAAAACCCTAATTGGACGAGAATAAGCCTAGGGAGGACGAAAATGACCTAAATGTTCAACCAATGACACAAATGTACTTATTTGATGCACAAGATTGGTTAAAAACCCTAATTTGATGAGAATAAGCCAAGGGAGGACGAAAATGACCTAAATGTTCAACCAATGACACAAAATCACTTATTGGATGCACAACATTGGTTAAAAACCCTAATTGGACGAGAATAAGCCTTGGGATGACGAAAATGACCTAAATGTTCAACCAATGGCACAAAATCTCTTATTGGATGCACAAGATTGGTTAAAAACCCTAATTGGACGAGAATAAGCCTTGGGAGGACGAAAATGACCTAAATGTTCAACCAATGACACAAAATCACTTATTGGATGCACAAGATTGGTTAAAAACCCTAATTGGACGAGAATAAGCCTCGGGAGGACGAAAATGACTTAAATGTTCAACCAATGACACAAAATCACTTATTGGATGCACTAGATTGGTTAAAAACCCTAATTGGACGAGAATAAGCCTTGGGAGGACGAAAATGACCTAAATGTTCAACCAATGACACAAAATCACTTATTGGATGCACAAGATTGTTTAAAAACCCTAATTGGACGAGAATAAGCTTAGGGAGGACGAAAATGACCTAAATGTTCAACCAATGACACAAATGTACTTATTGGATGCACAAGATTGTTCAAAAACCCTAATTGGACGAGAACAAGCCTAGGGAGCACGAAAATGACCTAAATGTTCAACCAATGACACAAAATCACTTATTGGATGCACAAGATTCGTCAAAAACCCTAATTGGACGAGAATAAGCCTAGGGAGGACGAAAATGACCTAAATGTTCAACCAATGACACAAAATCACTTATTGGATGCACAAGATTGGTTAAAAACCCTAATTGGACGAGAATAAGCCTTGGGAGGACGAAAATGACCTAAATGTTCAACCAATGACGTAAATGTACTTATTGGATGGACAAGATGGGTTAAAATCCCTAATTGGACGAGAATAAGCATTGGGAGGACGAAAATGACCTAAATGTTCAACCAATGACACAAAATCACTTATTGGATGCACAAGATTGGTTAAAAACCCTAATTGGACGAGAATAAGCCTTGGGAGGACGAACATGACCTAAATGTTCAACCAATGACACAAATGTACTTATTGGATGCACAAGATTGGTTAAAAACCCCAATTGGACGAGAATAAGCCTTGGGAGGATGAAAATGACCTAAATGTTCAACCAATGACACAAAATCACTTATTGGATGCACAAGATTGGTTAAAAACCCTAATTGGACGAGAATAAGCCTAGGGAGGACGAAAATGACCTAAATGTTCAACCAATGACACAAAATCACTTATTGGATGCACAAGATTGGTTAAAAACCCTAATTCGATAAGAATAAGCCTTGGGAGGACGAAAATGACCTAAATGTTCAACCAATGACACAAATGTACTTATTGGATGCACAAGATTGGTTAAAAACCCTAATTGGACGAGAATAAGCCTAGGGAGGACGAAAATGACCTAAATGTTCAACCAATGACACAAATGTACTTATTGGATGCACAAGATTTGTTAAAACCCCTAATTGGACGAGAATAAGCCTAGGGAGGACGAAAATGACTTAAATATTCAACCAATGACACAAATGTACTTATTGGATGCACAAGATTGGTTAAAAACCCTAATTGGACGAGAATAAGCCTAGGGAGGACGAAAATGACCTAAATGTTCAACCAATGACACAAATGTACTTATTGGATGCACAAGATTGGTTAAAAACCCTAATTGGACGAGAATAAGCATTGGGAGGACGAAAATGACCTAAATGTTCAACCAATGACACAAATGTACTAATTGGATGCACAAGATTGGTTAAAAACCCTGATTGGACGAGAATAAGCCTAGGGAGGACGAAATTGACCTAAATGTTCAACCAATGACATAAATGTACTTATTGGATGCACAAGATTGGTTAAAAACCCTAATTGGACGAGAATAAGCCTTGGGAGGACCAAAATGACATAAATGTTTAACCAATGACACAAAATCACTTATTGGATGCACAAGATTGGTTAAAAACCCTAATTGGACGAGAATAAGCCTAGGGAGGACGAAAATGACCTAAATGTTCAACCAATGACACAAATGTACTTATTGGATGCACAAGATTGGTTAAAAATCCCAATTGGACGAGAATAAGCCTTGGGAGGACGAAAATGACCTAAATGTTCAACCAATGACACAAAATCACTTATTGGATGCACAAGATTGGTTAAAAACCCTAATTGGACGAGAATAAGCCTAGGGAGGACGAAAATGACCTAAATGTTCAACCAATGACACAAATGTACTTATTAGATGCACAAGATTTGTTAAAAACCCTAATTGGACGAGAATTAGCCTTGGGAGGACGAAAATGACCTAAATGTTCAACCAATGACACAAATGTACTTATTGGATGCACAAGATTGGTTAAAAACCCTAATTGGACGAGAATAAGCCTTGGGAGGACGAAAATGACCTAAATGTTCAACCAATGACACAAATGTAGTTATTGGATGCACAAGGTTGGTTAAAAACCCTAATTGGACGAGAATAAGCCTTGGGAGGACGAAAATGATCTAAATGTTCAACCAATGACACAAAATCACTTACTGGATGCACAAGATTGGTTAAAAACCCTAATTGGACGAGAATAAGCCTTGGGAGGACGGAAATGACCTAAATATTCAACCAACGACACAAAATCACTTATTGGATGCACAAGATTGGTTAAAAACCCTAATTGGACGAGAATAAGCCTAGGGAGGACGAAAATGACCTAAATGTTCAACCAATGACACAAAATCACTTATTGGATGCACAAGATTGGTTAAAAACCCTAATTGGACGAGAATAAGCCTTGGGAGGACGAAAATGACCTAAATGTTCAACCAATAACACAAATAAACTTTTTGGATGCACAAGATTGGTTAAAAACCCTAATTGGACGAGAATAAGTCTTGGGAGGACGAAAATGACCTAAATGTTCAACCAATGACACAAAATCACTTATTGGATGCACAAGATTGGTTAAAAACCCTAATTGGACGAGAATAAGGCTTGGGAGGACGAAAATGACCTAAATGTTCAACCAATGAAACAAAATCACTTATTGGATGCACAAGATTGGTTAAAAACCCTAATTGGACGAGACTAAGCATTAGGAAGACGAAAATGAGCTAAATGTTCAACCAATGACACAAAATCACTTATTGGATGCACAAGATTGGTTAAAAACCCCAATTGGACGAGAATAAGCCTAGGGAGGACGAAAATGACCTAAATGTTCAACCAATGACACAAAATCACTTATTGGATGCACAAGATTGGTTAAAAACCCTAATTGGACGAGAATAAGCCTAGGGAGGACGAAAATGACCTAAATGTTCAACCAATGACACAAATGTAATTATTGGATGCACAAGATTGGTTAAAAACCCTAATTGGACAAGAATAAGCCTTGGGAGGATGAAAATGACGTAAATGTTCAGCGAATGACACAAAATCACTTATTGGATGCACAAGATTGGTTAAAAACCCTTATTGGATGAGTATAAGCCTTGGGAGGACGAAAATGACCTAAATGTTCAACCAATGACACAAATGTACTTATTGGATGCACAAGATTGGTTAAAAACCCTAATTGGACGAGAATAAGCCTAGGGAGGACGAAAATGACCTAAATGTTCAACCAATGACACAAAATTACTTATTGGATTCACAAGATTGGTTAAAACCCTAATTGGACGAGAATAAGCCTTGGGAGGACGAAAATGACCTAAATGTTCAACCAATGACACAAATGTACTTATTGGATGCAGAAGATTGGTTAAAAACCCGAATTGGACGAGAATATGCCTTGGGAGGACAAAAATGACCTAAATGTTCAACCAATGACACAAAATCACTTATTGGATGCACAAGATTGGTTAAAAACCCTAATTGGACGAGAATAAGCCTAGGGAGGACGAAAATGACCTAAATGTTCAACCAATGACACAAAATCACTTATTGGATGCACAAGATTGGTTAAAAACCCTAATTGGACGAGAATAAGCCTAGGGAGGACGAAAATGACCTAAATGTTCAACTTATGACACAAATGTACTTATTGGATGCACAAGATTGGTTAAAAACCCTAATTGGACGAGAATAAGCCTAGGGAGGACGAAAATGACCTAAATGTTCAACTTATGACACAAATGTACTTATTGGATGCGCATGATTGGTTAAAAACCCTAATTGGACGAGAATAAGCCTAGGGAGGACGAAAATGACCTAAATGTATAACCAATGACACAAAATCACTTATTGGATGCACAAGATTGGTTAAAAACCCTAATTGGACGAGAATAAGCCTAGGGAGGACGAAAATGACCTAAATGTTCAACCAATGACACAAAATCACTTATTGGATGCACAAGATTGGTTATAACCCAAATTGGGTTAGAATAAGCCTTGGGAGGACGTAAATGACATAAATGTTAAACCAATGACACAAACGCACTTATTGGATGCACAAGATTGGTTAAAAACCCTAATTGGACGAGAATAAGCCTTGGGAGGACGAAAATGACCTAAATGTTCAACCAATGACACAAATGTACTTATTGGATGCACAAGATTGGTTAAAAACCCTAATTGGACGAGAATAAGCCTTAGGAGGAGGAAAATGACCTAAATGTTCAACCAGTGACACAAAATCACTTATTGGATGCACAAGATTGGTTAAAAACCCTAATTGGACGAGAATAAGCCTAGGGAGGACGAAAATGACCTAAATGTTCAACCAATGACACAAATGTACTTATTGGATGCACAAGATTGGTTAAAAACCCTAATTGGACGAGAATAAGCCTTGGGAGGACGAAAATGACCTAAATGATCAACGAATGACACAAAATCACTTATTGGATGCACAAGATTGGTTAAAAACCCTAATTGGCCGAGAATATGCCTTGGGAGGACAAAAATGACCTAAATGTTCAACCAATGACACAAAATCACTTATTGGATGCACAAGATTGGTTAAAAACCCTAATTGGACGAGAATAAGCCTAGGGAGGACGAAAATGACCTAAATGTTCAACCAATGACACAAATGTACTTATTGGATGCACAAGATTGGTTAAAAACCCTAATTGTAAGCGAATAAGACTTGGGAGGACAAAAATTACCGAAATTTTCAATCAATGACACAAAATCACTTATTGGATGCACCAGATTGGTTAAAAACCCTAATTGGACGAGAATAAGCCTAGGGAGGACGAAAATGGCCTAAATGTTCAACCAATGACACCAAATCACTTATTGGATGCACAAGATTGGTTAAAAACCCTAATTGAACGAGAATAAGCCTAGGAAGGACGAAAATGACCTAAATGTTCAACCAATGACACAAAATCACTTATTGGATGCACAAGATTGGTTAAAAACCCTAATTGGACGAGAATAAGCCTAGGGAGGACGAAAATGACCTAAATGTTCAACCAATGACACGAATGTACTTATTGGATGCACAAGATTGGTTAAAAACCCTAATTAGATAAGAATAAGCCTAGGCAGGACGAAAATGACCTAAATGTTCAACCAATGACACAAAATCACTTATTGGATGCACAAGATTGGTTAAAAACCCTAATTGGACGAGAATAAGCCTAGGGAGGACGAAAATGAACTATATGTTAAACCAATGACACAAATGTACTTATTGGATATACAAGATTGGTTAAAAACCCTAATTGGACAAGAATAAGCCTTGGGAGGACGAAAATGACCTAAATGTTCAACCAATGATACAAAATCACTTATTTGATGCACAAGATTGGTTAAAAACCCTAATTGGACGAGAATAAGCCTTGAGAGGACGAAAAAGACCTACATGTTCAACCAATGGCAATAAATCACTTATTGGATGCACAAGATTGGTTAAAAATCCTAATTGGACTAGAATAAGCCTTGGGAGGACGAAAATGACCTAAATGTTCAACCAATGACACAAAATCATTTAATGGATGCACAAGATTGGTTAAAAGCCCTAATTGGACGAGAATAAGCCTAGGGAGGACGAAAATGACCTAAATGTTCAACCAATGACACAAAATTACTTATTGGATGCACAAGATTGGTTAAAAACCCTAATTAGATAAGAATAAGCCTAGGCAGGACGAAAATGACCTAAATGTTCAACCAATGACACAAAATCACTTATTGGATGCACAAGATTGGTTAAAAACCCTAATTGGACGAGAATAAGCCTAGGGAGGACGAAAATGAACTATATGTTAAACCAATGACACAAATGTACTTATTGGATATACAAGATTGGTTAAAAAACCTAATTGGACAAGAATAAGCCTTGGGAGGACGAAAATGACCTAAATGTTCAACCAATGATACAAAATCACTTATTGGATGCACAAGATTGGTTAAAAACCCTAATTGGACGAGAATAAGCCTTGAGAGGACGAAAATGACCTACATGTTCAACCAATGGCAATAAATCACTTATTGGATGCACAGGATTGGTTAAAAATCCTAATTGGACTAGAATAAGCCTTGGGAGAACGAAAATGACCTAAATGTTCAACCAATGACACAAAATCATTTGATGGATGCACAAGATTGGTTAAAAACCCTAATTGGACGAGAATAAGCCTAGGGAGGACGAAAATGACCTAAATGTTCAACCAATGACACAAAATTACTTATTGGATGCACAAGATTGGTTAAAAACCCTAATTGGACGAAATAAGCCTAGGGAGGACAAAAATGACCTAAATGTTCAACCAATGACACAAAATCACTTATTGGATGCACAAGGTTGGTTAAAAACCCTAATTGGACGAGAATAAGCATAGGGAGGACGAAAATGACCTAAATGTTCAACCAATGACACAAATGTACTTATTGGATGCACAAGATTGGTTAAAAACCCTAATTAGACAAGAATAACCCTAGGCAGGACAAAAATGACCTAAATGTTCAACCAATGACACAAAATCACTTATTGGATGCACAAGATTGGTTAAAAACCCTAATTGGACGAGAATAAGCCTAAGGAGGACGAAAATGACCTATATGTTCAACCAATGACACAAATGTACTTATTGGATGCACAAGATTGGTTAAAAACCCTAATTGGACTAGAATAAGCCTAGGGAGGACGAAAATGACCTAAATGTTCAACCAATGACACAAATCTACTTATTGGATGCACAAGATTGGTTAAAAACCCTAATTAGACAAGAATAAGCCTAGGGAGGACGAAAATGACCTAAATGTTCAACAATTGACAGAAAATCACTTATTGGATGCACAAGATTGGTTAAAAACCCTAATTGGACGAGAATAAGCCTTGGGAGGTCGAAAATGACCTAAATGTTCATTCAATGACACAAATGTACTTATTCGATGCACAAGATTGGTTAAAAACCCTAATTGGACGAGAATAAGCCTATGGTGGACGAAAATGACCTACATGTTCAACCAATGACACAAATGTACTTATTGGATGCACAAGATTGGTTAAAAATCCTAATTGGACGAGAATAAGCCTTGGGAGGACGAAAATGACCTAAATGTTCAACCAATGACACAAATGTACTTATTGGATGCACAAGATTGGTTAAAAACCCTAATTGGACAAGAATAAGCCTTGGGAGGACGAAAATCACCTAAATGTTCAACCAATGACACAAAATCACTTATTGGATGCACAAGATTGGTTAAAAACCCTAATTGGACGAGAATAAGTCTAGGGAGGTCGAAAATGACCTAAATGTTCAACCAATGACAGAAAATCACTTATTGGATGCACAAGATTTGTTAAAAATCCTAATTGGACAAGAATAAGCCTAGGGAGGACGAAAATGACATAAATGTTCAACTAATGACACAAATGTACTTATTGGATGCACAAGAATGGTTAAAAACATTAATTGGACGAGAATAAGTCTAAGGAAGGACGAAAATGACCTAAATGTTCAACCAATGACACAAAATCACTTATTGGATGCACAAGATTGGTTAAAAACCCTAATTGGACAAGAATAAGCCTTGGGAAGACGAAAATGACCTAACTGTTTAACAAATGACACAAAATCACTTATTGGATGCACAAGATTGGTTAAAAACCCTAATTGGAGGAGAATAAGCCTTGGGAGGACGAAAATGTCCTAAATGTTCAACCAATGATAGAAAATCACTTATTGGATGCACAAGATTGGTTAAAAACCCTAATTGCACGAGAATAAGCCTTGGGAGGTCGAAAATGACCTAAATGTTCATTCAATGACACAAATGTACTTATTGGATGCACAAGATTGGTTAAAAACCCTAATTGGACTAGAATAAGTCTAGGGAGGACGAAAATGACCTAAATGTTCAACCAATGACACAAAATCACTTATTGGATGCACAAGATTGGTTAAAAACCCTAATTGGACGAGAATAAGCCTAGGGAGGACGAAAATGACCTAAATGTTCAACCAATGACACAAATGTACTTATTGGATGCACAAGATTGGTTAAAAACCCTAATTGGACGAGAATAAGCCTTGGGAGGACGAAAATGACCTAAATGTTCAACCAATGGCACAAAGTCACTTATTGGATGCACAAGATTGGTTAAAAACCCTAATTGGACGAGAATAAGCCTAGGGAGGATGAAAATGACCTAAATGTTCAACCAATGACACAAATTTACTTATTGGATGCACAAGATTGGTTAAAAACCATAATTGGACGAGAATAAGCCTTGGGAGGACGAAAATGACCTAAATGTTCAACCAATGACACAAATGTACTTATTGGATGCACAAGATTGGTTAAAAACCATAATTGGACGAGAAAAAGCCTTGGGAGGACGAAAATGACCTAAATGTTCAACCAATGACACAAATGTACTTATTGGATGCACAAGATTGGTGAAAAACCCTAATTGGACGAGAATAAGCCTTAAGATGACGAAAATGACCTAAATGTTCAACCAACGACACAAAATCAATTATTGGATGCACAAGATTGGTTAAAAACCCTAATTGGACGAGAATAAGCCTTGGGAGGACGAAAATGACCTAAATGTTCAACCAACGACACAAAATCACTTATTGGATGCACAAGATTGGTTAAAAACCCTAATTGGACGAGAATAAGCCTTGGGAGGACGAAAATGACCTAAATGTTCAACCCATGACACAAATGTACTTATTGGATGCACAAGATTGGTTAAAACCCCTAATTGGACGAGAATAAGCCTTGGGAGGACGAAAATGACCTAAATGTTCAACCAATGACACAAATGTACTTATTGGATGCACAAGATTGGTTAAAAACCCTAATTGGACAAGAATAAGCCTTGGGAGGATGAAAATCACCTAAATGTTCAACCAATGACACAAAATCACTTATTGGATGCACAAGATTGGTTAAAAACCCTAATTGGACGAGAATAAGTCTAGGGAAGTCGAAAATGACCTAAATGTTCAACCAATGACACAAAATCACTTATTGGATGCACAAGATTTGTTAAAAATCCTAATTGGACAAGAATAAGCCTAGGGAGGACGAAAATGACATAAATGTTCAACTAATGACACAAATGTACTTATTGGATGCACAAGAATGGTTAAAAACATTAATTGGACGAGAATAAGTCTAAGGAAGGACGAAAATGACCTAAATGTTCAACCAATGACACAAAATCACTTATTGGATGCACAAGATTGGTTAAAAACCCTAGTTGGATGAGATTAAGCCTTGGAAGGACGTAAATGACCTAAATGTTCAACCAATGACAGAAATGTACTTATTGGATGCACAAGATTGGTTAAATACCCTAATTGGACGAGAATGAGCTTAGGGAGGAAGAAAATGACCTAAATGTTCAACCAAGGACACAAATGTACTTATTGGAAGCACAAGATAGGTTAAAAACCCTAATTGGACGAGAATAAGTCTAGGGAGGACGAAAATGACCTAAATATTCAACCAATGACACAAAATCACTTATTGGATGCACAAGATTGGTTAAAAACCCTAATTGGACGAGAATAAGCCTTGGGAGGACGAAAATGACCTAAATGTTCAACCAATGACACAAAATCACTTATTGGATGCACAAGATTGGTTAAAAAACCTAATTGGACGAGAATAAGCCTTGGGAGGACGAAAATGACCTAAATGTTCAACCAATGACACAAATGTACTTATCGGATGCACCAGATTGGTTAAAAACCCTAATTGGACGAGAATAAGCCTTGGGAGGACGAAAATGACCTAAATGTTCAACCAATGACACAAAATCACTTATTGGATGCACAAGATTGGTTAAAAACCCTAATTGGACGAGAATAAGACTTGAGAGGACGAAAATGACCTAAAGGTTCAACCAATGACACAAAATCACTTATTGGATGCACAAGATTGGTTAAAAACCCTAATTGGACGAGAATAAGCCTAGGGAGGACGAAAATGACCTAAATGTTCAACCAATGACACAAATGTACTTATTGGATGCACAAGATTGGTTAAAAACCCTAATTGGACGAGAATAAGCCTTGGGAGGACGAAAATGACCTAAATGTTCAAACAATGACACAAAATCATTTATTGGATGCACAAGATTGGTTAAAAACCCTAATTGGACGAGAATAAGCCTTGGGAGGACGAAAATGAACTAAATGTTCAACCAATGACACAAATGTACTTATTGGATGCACAAGATTGGTTAAAAACCCTAATTGGACGAGAATAAGCCTTTGGAGGAAGAAAATGACCTAAATGTTCAACCAATGACACAAAATCACTTATTGGATGCACAAGATTGGTTAAAAACCCTAATTGGACGAGAATAAGCCTAGGGAGGACGAAAATGACCTAAATGTTCAACCAATGACACAAATGTACTTATTGGATGCACAAGATTGGTTAAAAACCCTAATTGGATAAGAATAAGCCTAGGGAGGACGAAAATGACCTAAATGTTCAACCAATGACACAAATGTACTTATTGGATGCACAAGATTGGTTAAAAACCCTAATTGGACGAGAATAAGCCTTGGGAGGACGAAAATGACCTAAATGTTCAACCAATGACACAAAATCACTTATTGGATGCACAAGATTGGTTAAAAACCCTAATTGGACGAGAATAAGCATTGGGAGGACGAAAATGACCTATATGTTCAAACAATGACACAAAATCACTTATTGGATGCACAAGATTTGTTAAAAACCCTAATTGGAAGAGAAAAAGCCCTGGGAGGACGAAAATGACCTAAATGTTCAACCAATGACACAAAATCACTTATTGGATGCACAAGATTGGTTAAAAACCCTAATTGGAAGAGAATAAGCCTTTGGAGTACGAAAATGACCTAAATGTTCAACCAATGACACAAATGTACTTATTGGATGCAAAAGATTGGTTAAAAACCCTAATTGGACGAGAATAAGCCTTGGGAGGACGAAAATGACCTAAATGTTCAACCAATGACACTAATGTACTTATTGGATGCACAAGATTGGTTAAAAACCCTAATTGGACGAGAATAAGCCTTGGGAGGACGAAAATGACCTAAATGTTCAATCAATGACACAAAATCACTTATTGGATGCACAAGATTGGTTAAAAACCGTAATTGGACGAGAATAAGCCTTGGGAGGACGAAAATGACCTAAATTTTCAACCAATGACACAAATGTACTTATTGGATGCACAAGATTGGTTAAAAACCCTAATTGGACGAGAATAAGCCTTGGGAGGACGAAAATGACCTAAATGTTCAACCAATGACACAAATTCACTTATTGGATGCACAAGATTGGTTAAAAACCCTAATTGGACAAGAATAAGCCTAGGGAGGACGAAAATGACCTAAATGTTCAACCAATGACACAAATGTACTTATTGGATGCACAAGATTGGTTAAAAACCTTAATTGGACGAGAATAAGGCTAGGGAGGACGAAAATGACCTAAATGTTCAACCAATGACACAAATGTACTATTGGATGCACTAGAGTGGTTAAAAACCTTAATTGGACGAGAATAACCCTAGGGAGGATGAAAATGACCAAGATGTTCATACAATGACACAAAATCACTTATTGTATGCACAAGATTGGTTAAAAACCCTAATTGGACGAGAATAAGCCTAGGGAGGACGAAAATGACCTAAATGTTCAACCAATGACACAAATGTACTATTGGATGCACTAGAGTGGTTAAAAACCTTAATTGGACGAGAATAACCCTAGGGAGGATGAAAATGACCAAGATGTTCATACAATGACACAAAATCACTTATTGGATGCACAAGATTGGTTAAAAACCCTAATTGGACGAGAATAAGCCTTGGGAGGACGAAAATGACCTAAATGTTCAACCAATGACACAAATGTACATATTGGATGCACAAGATTGCTTAAAAACCCTAATTGGATGAGAATAAGCCTAGGGAGGATGAAAATGACCTAAATGTTCGACCAATGACACAAAATCACTTATTGGATGCACAAGATTTGTTAAAAACCCTAATTGGACGAGAATAAGCCTTGGGAGGACGAAAAATGACCTAAATGTTCAACCAATGACACAAAATCACTTATTGGATGCACAAGATTGGTTAAAAAACCTAATTGGACGAGAATAAGCCTTGGGAGGACGAAAATGACCTAAATGTTCAACCAATGACACAAATGTACTTATTGGATGCACAAGATTGGTTAAAAACCCTAATTGGACGAGAATAAGCTTTGGAGGACGAAAATGACCTAAATGTTCAACCAATGACACAAAATCACTTATTGGATGCACAAAATTGGTTAAAAATCCTAATTGGACAAGAATAAGCCTAGGGAGGACGAAAATGACCTAAATGTTCAACCAATGACACAAATGTACTTATTGGATGCACAAGATTGGTTAAAAACCCTAATTGGACGAGAATAAGCCTTGGGAGGACGAAAATGACCTAAATGTTCAACCAATGACACAAATGTACTTATTGGATGCACAAGATTCGTTAAAAACCCTAATTGGACGAGAATAAGCCTTGGGAGGACGAAAATGACCTAAATGTTCAAACAATGACACAAATGCACTTATTGGATGCATAAGATTGGTTAAAAACCCTAATTGGACGAGAATAAGCCTTGGAAGGACGAAAATGACCTTAATGTTCAAACAACGACACAAATGTACTTATTGGATGCACAACATTGGTTAAAAACCCTAATTGGACGAGAATAAGCCTTGGGAGGACGAAAATGACCTAAATGTTCAACCAATGACACAAAATCACTTATTGGATGCACAAGATTGGTTAAAAACCCTAATTGGACGAGAATAAGCCTAGGGAGGACGAAAATGACCTATGTGTTCAACCAATGACACAAATGTACTTATTGGATGCACAAGATTGGTTAAAAACCCTAATTGGACGAGAATAAGCCTAGGGAGGACGAAAATGACATAAATGTTCAACCAATGACACAAATGTACTTATTGGATGCACAAGATTGGTTAAAAACCCTAATTGGACGAGAATAAGCCTAGGGAGGACGAAAATGACATAAATGTTCAACCAATGACACAAATGTACTTATTGGATGCACAAGATTGGTTAAAAACCCTAATTAGACGAGAATAAGCCTAGGGAGGACAAAAATGACCTAAATGTTCAACCAATGACACAAAATCACTTATTGGATGCACAAGATTGGTTAAAAACCCTAATTGGACGAGAATAAGCCTAAGGAGGACGAAAATGACCTATATGTTCAACCAATGACACAAATGTACTTATTGGATGCACAAGATTGGTTAAAAACCCTAATTGGATGAGAATAAGCCTAGGGAGGACAAAAATGACCTAAATGTTCAACCAATGACACAAATGTACTTATTGGATGCACAAGATTGGTTAAAAACCCTAATTAGACAAGAATAACCCTAGGAAGGACGAAAATGACCTAAATGTTCAACCAATGACACAAAATCACTTATTGGATGCACAAGATTGGTTAAAAACCCTAATTGGACGAGAATAAGCCTTGAGAGGACGAAAATGACCTACATGTTCAACCAATGGCAATAAATCACTTATTGGATGCACAAGATCGGTTAAAAATCCTAATTGGACTAGAATAAGCCTTGGAGGACAAAAATGACCTAAATGTTCAACCAATGACACAAAATCATTTAACGGATGCACAAGATTGGTTAAAAACCCTAATTGGACGAGAATAAGCCTAGGGAGGACGAAAATGACCTAAATGTTCAACCAATGACACAAAATTACTTATTGGATGCACAAGATTGGTTAAAAACCCGAATTGGACGAAATAAGCCTAGGGAGGACAAAAATGGCCTAAATGTTCAACCAATGACACAAAATCACTTATTGGATGCACAAGATTGATTAAAAACCCTAATTGGACGAGAATAAGCCTTGGGAGGACAAAAATGTCCTAAATGTTCAACCAATGACACAAATGAACTTATTGGATGCACAAGACTGGTTAAAAACCCTAATTGGACGATAATAAGCCTAGGGAGGATGAAATGATATAAATGTTCAACCAATGACACAAATGTACTTATTGGATGCACAAGATTAGTTAATAACCCTAATTGGACGAGAATAAGCCTAGGGAGGACGAAAATGACATAAATGTTCAACCAATGACACAAATGTACTGATTGGATGCACAAGATTGGTTAAAAACCCTAACTAGACGAGAATAAGTCTAGGGAGGACGAAAATGACCTAAATGTTCAACCAATGACACAAAATCACTTATTGGATGCACAAGATTGGTTAAAAACCCTAATTGGACGAGAATAAGCCTTGAGAGGACGAAAATGACCTACATGTTCAACCAATGGCAATAAATCACTTATTGGATGCACAAGATCGGTTAAAAATCCTAATTGGACTAGAATAAGCCTTGGAGGACAAAAATGACCTAAATGTTCAACCAATGACACAAAATCATTTAACGGATGCACAAGATTGGTTAAAAACCCTAATTGGACGAGAATAAGCCTAGGGAGGACGAAAATGACCTAAATGTTCAACCAATGACACAAAATTACTTATTGGATGCACAAGATTGGTTAAAAACCCTAATTAGATAAGAATAAGCCTAGGCAGGACGAAAATGACCTAAATGTTCAACCAATGACACAAAATCACTTATTGGATGCACAAGATTGGTTAAAAACCCTAATTGGACGAGAATAAGCCTAGGGAGGACGAAAATGAACTATATGTTAAACCGATGACACAAATGTACTTATTGGATATACAAGATTGGATAAAAACCCTAATTGGACAAGAATAAGCCTTGGGAGGAGGAAAATGACCTAAATGTTCAACCAATGATACAAAATCACTTATTGGATGCACAAGATTGGTTAAAAACCCTAATTGGACGAGAATAAGCCTTGAGAGGACGAAAATGACCTACATGTTCAACCAATGGCAATAAATCACTTATTGGATGCACAAGATTGGTTAAAAATCCTAATTGGACTAGAATAAGCCTTGGGAGGACGAAAATGACCTAAATGTTCAACCAATGACACAAAATCATTTAATGGATGCACAAGATTGGTTAAAAACCCTAATTGGACGAGAATAAGCCTAGGGAGGACGAAAATGACCTAAATGTTCAACCAATGACACAAAATTACTTATTGGATGCACAAGATTGGTTAAAAACCATAATTGGACGAAATAAGCCTAGGGAGGACAAAAATGACCTAAATGTTCAACCAATGACACAAAATCACTTATTGGATGCACAAGATTGGTTAAAAACCCTAATTGGACGAGAATAAGCCTAGGGAGGACGAAAATGACCTAAATGTTCAACCAATGACACAAATGTTTTTATTGGATGCACAAGATTGGTTAAAAACCCTAATTGGATGAGAAGAAGCCTAGGGAGGACGATAATGACCTAAATGTTCAACCAATGACACAAAATCACTTATTGGATGCACAAGATTGGTTAAAAACCCTAATTGGACGAGAATAAGCCTTGGGAGGACGAAAATGACCTAAATGTTCAACCAATGACACAAAATCACTTATTGGATGCACAAGATTGGTTAAAAACCCAAATTGGACGAGAATTAGCCTAGGGAGGACAAAAATGACCTAAATGCTCAACCAATGACACCAAATCACTTATTGGATGCACAAGATTGGTTAAAAACCCTAATTGGACGAGAATAAGCCTAGGGAGGACGAAAATGACCTAAATGTTCAACCAATGACACAAATGTACTTATTGGATGCACAAGATTGGTTAAAAACCCTAATTGGACGAGAATAAGCCTTGGGAGGACGAAAATGACCTAAATGTTCAACCAATGGCACAAAATCACTTATTGGATGCATAAGATTGTTAAAAAACCCTAATTGGACGAGAATAAGCCTAGGGAGGACGAAAATGACCTAAATGTTCAACCAATGACACAAAATCACTTATTGGATGCACAAGATTGGTTAAAAACCCTAATTGGACGAGAATAAGCCTAGGGAGGACGAAAATGACCTAAATGTTCAACCAATGACACAAATGTACTTATTGGATGCACAAGATTGGTTAAAAACCCTAATTGGACGAGAATAAGCCTAGGGAGGACGAAAATGACCTAAATGTTCAACCAATGACACAAAATCACTTCTTGGATGCGCATGATTGGTTAAAAACCCTAATTGGACGAGAATAAGCCTAGGGAGGACGAAAATGACCTAAATGTTCAACCAATGACACAAAATCACTTATTGGATGCACAAGATTGGTTAAAAACCCTAATTGGACGAGAATAAGCCTAGGAAGGACGAAAATGACCTAAATGTTCAACCAACAACACAAAATCACTTATTGGATGCAGAAGATTGGTTAAAAACCCTAATTGGACGAGAATAAGCCTAGGGAGGACGAAAATGACCTAAATGTTCAACCAATGACACAAATGTACTTATTGGATGCACAAGATTGGTTAAAAACCCTAATTGGACGAGAATAAGCCTAGGGAGGACGAAAATGACCTAAATGTTCAACCAATGACACAAATGTACTTATTGGATGCACAAGATTGGTTAAAAACCCTAATTGGACGAGAATAAGCCTTGGGAGGACGAAAATGACCTAAATGTTGAACCAATGACACAAAATCACTTATTGGAAGCACAAGATTGGTTAAAAACCCTAATTGGACGAGAATAAGCGTTGGGAGGACGAAAACGATCTAAATGTTCAACCAATGACACAAATGTACTAATTGGATGCACAAGATTGGTTAAAAACCCTAATTGGACGAGAATAAGCCTAGGGAGGACGAAAATGACCTAAATGTTCAACCAATGACACAAATGTACTTATTGGATGCACAAGATTGGTTAAAACCCCTAATTGGATGAGAAAAAGCCTAGGGAGGACGAAAATGACCTAAATGTTCAACCAATGACACAAATGTACTTATTGGATGCACAAGATTGGTTAAAAACCCTAATTGGACGAGAATAAGCCTTGGGAGGACGAAAATGACCTAAATGTTCAACCAATGACACAAAATGTACTTATTGGATGCACAAGATTGGTTAAAAACCCTAATTGGACGAGAATAAGCCTTGGGAGGACGAAAATGACCTAAATGTTCAACCAATGACACAAATGTACTTATTGGATGCACAAGATTGGTTAAAAACCCTAATTATACGAGAATAAGCCTTGGGAGGACGAAAATGACCTAAATATTCAACCAATGACACAAAATAACTTATTGGATGCATAAGATTGGTTAAAAACCCTAATTGGACGAGAATAAGCCTAGGGAGGACGAAAATGACCTAAATGTTCAACCAATGACACAAATGTACTTATTGGATGCACAAGATTGGTTAAAAACCCTAATTGGACGAGAATAAGCCTAGGGAGGAAGTAAATGACCTAAATGTTCAACCAATGACACAAAATCACTTATTGGATGCACAAGATTGGTTAAAAACCCTAATTGGACGAGAATAAGCCTAGGGAGGACGAAAATGACCTAAATGTTCAACCAATGACACAAATGTACTTATTGGATGCACAAGATTGGTTAAAAACCCTAATTGGACGAGAATAAGCCTAGGGAGGATGAAAATGACCTAAATGTTCAACCAATGACACAAAATCACTTATTGGATGCTCAATATTGGTTAAAAACCATAATTGGACGAGAATAAGCCTTGGGAGAACGAAAATGACCTAAATGTTCAACCAATGACACAAAATCACTTATTAAATGCACAAGATTGGTTAAAAACCCTAATTGGACGAGAATATGCCTTGGGAGGACGAAAATGACCTAAATGTTCAACCAATGAAAGAAATGTACTTATTGGATGCACAAGATTGGTTAAAAACCCTAATTGGACGAGAATAAGCCTAGGGAGGACGAAAATGACCTAAATGTTCAACCAATGACACAAATGTACTTATTGGATGCACAAGATTGGTTAAAAACCCTAATTGGACGAGAATAAGCCTTGGGAGGACGAAAATGACCTAAATGTTCAACCAATGTCACAAAATCACTTATTGGATGCTCAAGATTGGTTGAAAACCCTAATTAGACGAGAATAAGCCTAGGGAGGACGAAAATGACCTAAATGTTCAAACAATGACACAAATGTACTTATTGGATGCCCAACATTGGTTAAAAACCCTAATTGGACGAGAATAAGCCTTGGGAGGACGAAAATGACCTAAATGTTCAACCAATGACACAAATGTACTTATTGGATGCACAAGATTGGTTAAAAACCCTAATTGGACGAGAATAAGCCTAGGGAGGACGAAAATGACCTAAATGTTCAACCAATGACACAAATGTACTTATTGGATGCACAAGATTGGTTAAAAACCCTAATTGGACGAGAATAAGCCTTGGGAGGACGAAAATGACCTAAATGTTCGACAAATGGCACAAAATCACTTATTGGATGCACAAGATTGGTTAAAAACCCTAATTGGACGAGAATAAGCCTAGGGAGGACGAAAATGACCTAAATGTTCAACCAATGACACAAATGTACTTATTGGATGCACAAGATTGGTTAAAAACCCTAATTGGACGAGAATAAGCTAAGGGAGGACGAAAATGACCTAAATGTTCAACAAATGACACAAAATCACCTATTGGATGCACAAGATTGGTTAAAAACCCTAATTGGACGAGAATAAGCCTAGGGAGGACGAAAATGACCTAAATGTTCAACCAATGACACAAAATCACTTATTGGATGCACAAGATTGGTTAAAAACCCTAATTGGACGAGAATAAGCCTAGGGAGGACGAAAATGACCTAAATGTTCAACCAATGACACAAATGTACTTATTGGACGCACAAGATTTGTTAAAAACCTTAATTGGACGAGAATAAGCCTAGGGAGGACGAAAAACACCTAAATGTTTAACCAATGACACAAAACCACTTATTGGATGCACAAGATTGGTTAAAAACCCTAATTGGACGAGAATAAGCCTTGGGAGGATGAAAATGACCTAAATGTTCAACCAATGCCACAAAATAACTTATTGGATGCACAAGATTGGTTAAAAACCCTAATTGGCAAGAATAAGCCTTGGGAGGACGAAAATGACCTAAATGTTCAACCAATAGTAGAAAATCACTTATTGGATGCACTAGATTGGTTAAAAACCCTAATTGGACGAGAATAAGCCTAGGGAGGACGAAAATGACCTAAATGTTCAACCAATGACACAAATGTACTTATTGGATGCACAAGATTGGTTAAAAACCCTAATTGGACGAGAATAAGCCTAGGGAGGACGAAAATGACATAAATGTTCAACCAATGACACAAATGTACTTATTGGATGAACAAGATTGCTTAAAAACCCTAATTGGACGAGAATAAGTCTAGGGAGGACGAAAATGACCTAAATGTTCAACCAATGACACAAATGTACTTATTGGATGCACAAGATTGGTTAAAAACCCTAATTGGACGAGAATAAGCCTTTGGGGGACGAAAATGACCTAAATGTTCAACCAATGACACAAAATCACTTATTGGATGCACAAGATTGGTTAAAAACCCTAATTGGACGAGAATAAGCCTAGGGAGGACGAAAATGACCTAAATGTTCAACCAATGACACAAATGTACTTATTGGATGCACAAGATTGGTTAAAAACCCTAATTGGACGAGAATAAGCCTTGGGAGGACGAAAATGACCTAAATGTTCAACCAATGGCACAAAGTCACTTATTGGATGCACAAGATTGGTTAAAAACCCTAATTGGACGAGAATAAGCCTAGGGAGGACGAAAATGACCTAAATGTTCAACCAATGACACAAATGTACTTATTGGATGCACAAGATTGGTTAAAAACCCTAATTGGACGAGAAAATGCCTAGGGAGGACGAAAATGACCTAAATGTTCAACCAATGACACAAATGTACTTATTGGATGCACAAGATTGGTTAAAAACCCTAATTGGACGAGAATAAGCCTTGGGAGGACGAAAATGACCTAAATGTTCAACCAATGAAACAAAATCAATTATTGGATGCACAAGATTGGTTAAAAACCCTAATTGGACGAGAATAAGCCTTGGGAGGACGAAAATGACCTAAATGTTCAACCAATGACACAAAATCACTTATTGGATGCACAAGATTGGTTAAAAACCCTAATTGGACGAGAATAAGTTTTAGGAGGACGAAAATGAACTAAATGTTCAACCAATGACACAAAATCACTTATTGGATGCACAAGATTGGTTAAAAACCCTAATTGGACGAGAATAAGCCTTGGGAGGACGAAAATGACCTAAATGTTCAACCAATGACACAAATGTACTTATTGGATGCACAAGATTGGTTAAAAACCGTAATTGGACGACAATAAGCCTAGGGAGGACGAAAATGACCTAAATGTTAAACCAATGACACAAAATCACTTATTGTATGCACAAGATTGGTTAAAATCCCTAATAAAGCGAGACTAAGCCTTGGGAGGACGCATATGACCTAAATGTTCAACCAATGACACAAAATCACTTATTGGATGCACAAGATTGGTTAAAAACCCTAATTGGACGAGAATAAGCCTTGGGAGGACGAAAATGACCTAAATGTTCAACCAATGACACAAAATCACTTATTGGATGCACAAGATTGGTTAAAAACCCTAAATTGACGAGAATAAGCCTAGGGAGGACGAAAATGACCTAAATGTTCAACCAATGACACAAATGTACTTATTGGATGCACAAGATTGGTTAAAAACCCTAATTGGACGAGAATAAGCCTTGGGAGGACGAAAATGACCTAAATATTCAACCAATGACACAAAAACACTTATTGGAAGCATAAGATTGCTTAAAATCCCTAATTGGACGAGAATAAGCCTTGGGAGGACGAAAATGACCTAAATGTTCAACCAATGACACAAATGTACTTATTGGATGCCCAAGATTGGTTAAAAACCCTAATTGGACGAGAATAAGCCTTGGGAGAACGAAAATGACCTAAATGTTCAACCAATGACACAAATGTAGTTATTGGATGCACAAGATATGTTAAAAACCCAAATTGGAGGAGAATAAGCCTAGGGAGGACGAAAATGACCTAAATGTTCAACCAATGACACAAATGTACTTATTGGATGCACAAGATTGGTTAAAAACCCTAATTGGACGAGAATAAGCCTTGGGAGGACGAAAATGACCTAAATATTCAACCAAGGACACAAATGTACTTATTGGATGCACAAGATTGGTTAAAAACCCTAATTGGACGAGAATAAGCCTAGGGAGGACGAAAATGACCTAAATGTTCAACCAATGACACAAATGTACTTATTGGATGCACAAGATTGGTTAAAAACCCTAATTGGACGAGAATAAGCCTTGGGAGGACGAAAATGACCTAAATGTTCAACCAATGACACAAAATCACTTATTGGATGCACAAGATTGGTTAAAAACCCTAATTGGAAGAGAATAATCTTTAGGAGGACGGAAATGACCTAAATGTTCAACCAATGACACAAAATCACTTATTGGATGCACAAGATTGGTTAAAAACCCTAATTGGACGAGAATAATCTTTAGGAGGACGAAAATGACCTAAATGTTCAACCAATGACACAAATGTACTTATTGGATGCACAAGATTGGTTAAAAACCCTAATTGGACGAGAATAAGCCTAGGGAGGACGAAAATGACCTAAATGTTCAACCAATGACACAAATGTACTTATTGGATGCACAAAATTTGTGAAAAACCCTAATTGGACGAGAATAAGCCTTGGGAGGACGAAAATGACCTAAATGTTCAACCAATGACACAAATGTACTTATTGGATGCACAAGATTGGTTAAAAACCCTAATTGGACGAGAATAAGCCTAGGAAGGACGAAAATGACCTAAATGTTCAACCAATGACACAAATGTACTTATTGGATGCAATAGATTGGTTAAAAACCCTAACTGGAAGAGAATAAGTCTAGGGAGGACGAAAATGACCTAAATGTTCAACCAATGACACAAAATCACTTATTGGATGCACAAGATTGGTTAAAAACCCTAATTGGACGAGAATAAGCCTTGGGAGGACGAAAATGACCTAAATGTTCAACCAATGACACAAAATCAATTATTGGATGCACAAGATTGGTTAAAAACCCTAATTGAACGAGAATAAGCCTAGGGAGGACGAAAATGACCTAAATGTTCAACCAATGACACAAATGTACTTATTGGATGCACAAGATTGGTTAAAAACCCTAATTGGACGACAATAAGCCATGGGAGGACGAAAATTACCTAAATGTTCAACCAATGACACAAAATCACTTATTGGATGCACAAGATTGGTTAAAAACCCTAATTGGACGAGAATAAGCCTAGGGAGGACGAAAATGACCTAAATGTTCAACCAATGACACAAATGTACTTATTGGATGCAATAGATTGGTTAAAAACCCTAACTGGAAGAGAATAAGTCTAGGGAGGACGAAAATGACCTAAATGTTCAACCAATGACACAAAATCACTTATTGGATGCACAAGATTGGTTAAAAACCCTAATTGGACGAGAATAAGCCTAGGGAGGACGAAAATGACCTAAATGTTCAACCAATAACACAAATGTACTTATTGGATGCAATAGATTGGTTAAAAACCCTAATTGGAAGAGAATAAGTCTAGGGAGGACGAAAATGACCTAAATGTTCAACCAATGACACAAAATCACTTATTGGATGCACAAGATTGGTTAAAAACCCTAATTGGACGAGAATAAGCCTAGGGAGGACGAAAATGACCTAAATGTTCAACCAATGACACAAATGTACTTATTGGATGCACAAGATTGGTTAAAAACCCTAATTGGATAAGAATAAGCCTAGGGAGGACGAAAATGACCTAAATGTTCAACCAATGACACAAATGTACTTATTGGATGCACAAGATTGGTTAAAAACCCTAATTGGACGAGAATAAGCCTTGGGAGGACGAAAATGACCTAAATGTTCAACCAATGACACAAAATCACTTATTGGATGCACAAGATTGGTTAAAAACCCTAACTGGACGAGAATAAGCCTAGAGAGGACGAAAATGACCTAAATGTTCAACCAATGACACAAATGTACTTAGTGAATGCACAAGTTTGGTTTAAAATCCTAATTGGACGAGAATAAGCCTTGGGAGGACGAAAATGACCTAAATGTTCAACCAATGACACAAAATCACTTATTGGATGCACAAGATTGGTTAAAAACCCTAATTGGACGAGAATAAGCCTAGGGAGGACGAAAATGACCTATGTGTTCAACCAATGACACAAATGTACTTATTGGATGCACAAGATTGGTTAAAAACCCTAATTGGACGAGAATAAGCCTAGGGAGGACGAAAATGACATAAATGTTCAACCAATGACACAAATGTACTTATTGGATGCACAAGATTGGTTAAAAACCCTAATTGGACGAGAATAAGCCTAGGGAGGACGAAAATGACATAAATGTTCAACCAATGACACAAATGTACTTATTGGATGCACAAGATTGGTTAAAAACCCTAATTGGACGAGAATAAGGCTATGGAGGACAAAAATGACCTAAATGTTCAACTAATGACACAAAATCACTTATTGGATGCACAAGATTGGTTAAAAACCCTAATTGGACGAGAATAAGCTTTGGGAGGACGAAAATGACCTAAATGTTCAACCAATGACACAAATGTACTTATTGGATGCACAAGATTGGTTAAAAACCCTAATTGGACGAGAATAAGCCTAGGGAGGACGAAAATGACATAAATGTTCAACCAATGACACAAATGTACTTATTGGATGCACAAGATTGGTTAAAAACCCTAATTGGACGAGAATAAGTCTAGGGAGGATGAAAATGACCTAAATGTTCAACCAATGACACAAAATCACTTATTGGATGCACAAGATTGGTTAAAAATCCTAATTTGACGAGAATAAGCCTTGGGAGGACGAAAATGACCTAAATGTTCAACCAATGATACAAAATCACTTATTGGATGCACAAGATTGGTTAAAAACCCTAATTGGACGAGAATAAGCCTTGAGAGGACGAAAATGACCTACATGTTCAACCAATGGCAATAAATAACTTATTGGATGCACAAGATTGGTTAAAAATCCTAATTGGACTAGAATAATCTTTGGGAGGACGAAAATGACCTAAATGTTCAACCAATGACACAAAATCATTTAATGGATGCACAAGATTGGTTAAAAACCCCAATTGGATGAGAATAAGCCTAGGGAGGACGAAAATGACCTAAATGTTCAACCAATGACACAAATGTACTTATTGGATGCACAAGATTGGTTAAAAACCCTAATTAGACAAGAATAACCCTAGGCAGGACGAAAATGACCTAAATGTTCAACTAATGACACAAAATTACTTATTGGATGCACAAGATTGGTAAAAAACCCTAATTGGACGAAATAAGCCTAGGGAGGACAAAAATGACCTAAATGTTCAACCAATGACACAAAATCACTTATTGGATGCACAAGATTGGTTAAAAACCCTAATTGGATGAGAATAAGCCTAGGGAGGACGAAAATGACCTAGATGTTCAACCAATGACACAAATGTACTTATTGGACGCAATAGATTGGTTAAAAACTCTAACTGGAAGAGAATAAGTCTAGGGAGGACGAAAATGACCTAAATGTTCAACCAATGACACAAAATCACTTATTGGATGCACAAGATTGGTTAAAAACCCTAATTGGACGAGAATAAGCCTTGGGAAAACGAAAATGACCTAAATGTTCAACCAATGGCAATAAATCACTTATTGGTTACACAAGATTGGTTAAAAATCCTAATTGGACTAGAATAAGCCTTGGGAGGACGAAAATGATCAAAATGTTCAACCAATGACACAAAATCATTTAATGGATGCACAAGATTGGTTAAAAACCCTAATTAGACGAGAACAAGCCTAGGGAGGACGAAAATGACCTTAATGTTCAACCAATGACACAAAATCACTTATTGGATGCACAAGATTGGTTAAAAATCCTAATTGGACGAGAATAAGCCTACGGAGGACGAAAATGACCTAAATGTTCAACCAATGACACAAATGTACTTATTGGATGCACAAGATTGGTTAAAAACCCTAATTGGACGAGAATAAGCCTAGGAAGGACGAAAATGACCTAAATGTCCAACCAATGACACAAATGTACTTATTGGATGCAATAGATTGGTTAAAAACCCTATTTAGAAGAGAATAAGTCTAGGGAGGACGAAAATGACCTAAATGTTCAACCAATGACACAAAATCACTTATTGGATGCACAAGATTGGTTAAAAAACCCAAATTGGACGAGAATAAGTCTAGGGAGGACGAAAATGACCTAAATGTTCAACCAATGACACAAAATCACGTATTGGATGCACAAGATTGGTTAAAAACCCTAATTGGACGAGAATAAGCCTTGGGAGGACGAAAATGACCTAAATGTTCAACCAATGATACAAAATCACTTATTGGATGCACAAGATTGGTTAAAAATTCTAATTGGACGAGAATAAGCCTTGAGAGGACGAAAATGACCTACATGTTCAACCAATGGCAATAAATCACTTATTGGATGCACAAGATTGGTTAAAAATCCTAATTGGACTAGAATAAGCCTTGGAGGACGAAAATGACCTAAATGTTCAACCAATGACACAAAATCATTTAATGGATGCACAAGATTGGTTAAAAACCCTAATTGGTCGAGAATAAGCCTAGGGAGGACGAAAATGACCTAAATGTTCAACCAATGACACAAAATTACTTATTGGATGCACAAGATTGCTTAAAAACCCTAATTGGACGAAATAAGCCTAGGGAGGACAAAAATGACCTAAATGTTCAACCAATGACACAAAATCACTTATTGGATGCACAAGATTGGTTAAAAACCCTAATTGGACGAGAATAAGCCTTGGGAGGACGAAAATGACCTAAATGTTCAACCGATGACACAAAATAACTTATTGGATGCACAAGATTGGTTAAAAACCCTAATTGGACGAGAATAAGCCTTGGGAGGACGAAAATGACCTAAATGTTCAACCAATGACACAAAATCACTTATTGGATGCACAAGATTGGTTAAAAACCCTAATTGGACGAGAATAAGCCTAGGGAGGACGAAAATGACCTAAATGTTCAACCAATGACACAAATGTACTTATTGGATGCACAAGATTGGTTAAAAACACTAATTGGACGAGAAAAAGCCTTGAGAGGACGAAAATGACCTAAATAATCAACCAATGACACAAAATCACTTATTGGATGCACAAGATTGGTTAAAAACCCTAATTGGACGATAATAAGCCTTGGGAGGACGAAAATGACCTAAATCATCAAACAATGACACAAAATCACTTATTGGGTGCACAAGATTGGTTTAAAACCCTAATTGGACGAGAATAAGCCTAGGGAGGACGAAAATGACCTAAATGTTCAACCAATGACACAAAATCACTTATTGGATGCACAAGATTGGTTAAAAACCCTAATTGGACGAGAATAAGCCTAGGGAGGACGAAAATGACCTAAATGTTCAACCAATGACACAAATGTACTTATTGGATGCACAAGATAAGTTAAAAACCCTAATTGGACGAGAATAAGCCTAGGGAGGACGAAAATGACCTAAATGTTCAACCAATGACACAAATGTACTTATTGGATGCACAAGATTGGTTAAAAACCCTAATTGGACGAGAATAAGCCTTGGGAGGACGAAAATGACCTAAATGTTCAACCAATGACACAAAAACACTTATTGGAAGCATAAGATTGGTTAAAATCCCTAATTGGACGAGAATAAGCCTTGGGGGGACGAAAATGTCCTAAATGTTCAACCAATGACACAAATGTACTAATTGGATGCACAAGATTGGTTAAAAACCCTAATTGGACGAGAATAAGCCTAGGGAGGACGAAAACGACCTAAATGTTCAACCAATGACACAAATGTACTTATTGCATGCACAAGATTGGTTAAAAACCCTAATTGGACGAGAATAAGCCTAGGGAGGACGAAAATGACCTAAATGTTCAACCAATGACACAAATGTACTTATTGGATGCACAAGATTGGTTAAAAACCCTAATTGGACGAGCATAAGCCTTGGTACGACAAAAATGACCTAAATGTTCAACCAATGACACAAAATAACTTGTTGGATGCACAAGACTGGTTAAAAACCCTAATTGGACGAGAATAAGCCTAGGGAGGACGAAAATGACCTAAATGTTCAACCAATGACACAAAATCACTTATTGGATGCACAAGATTGGTTAAAAACCCTAATTGGACGAGAATAAGCCTAGGGAGGACGAAAATGACCTAAATGTTCAACCAATGACACAAATGTACTTTTTGGATGCACAAGATTGGTTAAAAACCCTAATTGGAAGAGAATAAGCCTTGGGAGGACGAAAATGACCTAAATGTTCAACCAATGACACAAAATCACTTATTGGATGCACAAGATTGGTTAAAAACCCTAATTGGACGAGAATAAGCCTAGGGAGGACGAAAATGACCTAAATGTTCAACCAATGACACAAATGTACTTATTAGATGCACAAGATTTGTTAAAAACCCTAATTGGACGAGAATTAGCCTTGGGAGGACGAAAATGACCTAAATGTTCAACCAATGACACAAATGTACTTATTGGATGCACAAGATTGGTTAAAAACCCTAATTGGACGAGAATAAGCCTTGGGAGGACGAAAATGACCTAAATGTTCAACCAATGACCTAAATGTACTTATTGGATGCACAAGATTGGTTAAAAACCCTAATTGGACGAGAAAAAGCCTAGGTGGACGAGAATAAGCCGTGGGAGGACGAAAATGACCTAAATTTTCAACCAATGACACAAATGTACTTATTGGATGCACAAGATTGGTGAAAAACCCTAATTGGACGAGAATAAGCCTAGGGAGGACGAAAATGACCTAAATGTTCAACCAATGACACAAATGTACTTATTGGATGCACAAGATTGGTTAAAAACCCTAATTGGACGAGAATAAGCCTTGGGAGGACGAAAATGACCTAAATGTTCAACCAATGACACAAATGTAGTTATTGGATGCACAAGATGGGTGAAAAACCCTAATTGGACGAGAATAAGCCTAGGGAGGACGAAAATGACCAAAATGTTCAATCAATGACTCAAAATCACTTATTGGATGCACAAGATTGGTTAAAAACCCTAATTGGACGAGAATAAGCCTTGGTAGGACGAAAATGACCTAAATGTTCAACCAATGACACAAAATCACTTATTGGATGCACAAGATTGGTTAAAAACCCTAATTGGACGAGAATAAGCCTAGGGAGGACGAAAATGACCTAAATGTTCAACCAATGACACAAATGTAGTTATTGGATGCACAAGATTGGTTAGAAACCCTAATTGGACGAGAATTAGCGTTGGGAGGACGAAAATGACCTAAATGTTCAACCAATGACACAAAATCACTTATTGGATGCACAAGATTGGTTAAAAACCCTAATTGGACGAGAATAAGCCTAGGGAGGACGAAAATGACCTAAATGTTCAACCAATGACACAAAATCACTTATTGGATTCAGAAGATTGGTTAAAAACCCTAATTGGACGAGAATAAGCCTTAGGAGGACGAAAATGACCTAAATGTTCAACCAATGACACAAATGTACTTATTGGATGCACAAGATTGGTTAAAAACCCTAATTGGACGAGAATAAGCCTTGGGAGGACAAAAATGACCTAAATGTTCAACCAATGAAACAAAATCACTTATTGGACTCACAAGATTGGTTAAAAACCCTAATTGGACGAGAATAAGCCTAGGGAGGACGAAAAAGACCTAAATGTTCAACCAATGACACAAATGTACTTATTATATGCACAAGATTGGTTAAAAACCCTAATTGGACGAGAATACGCATATGGAGGACGAAAATGACCTAAATGTTCAACCAATGACACAAAATCACTTATTGGATGCACAAGATTGGTTAAAAACCCTAATTGGACGAGAATAAGCCTAGGGAGGACGAAAATGACCTAAATGTTCAACCAATGACACAAATGTACTTATTGGATGCACAAGATTGGTTAAAACCCCTAATTGGACGAGAATAAGCCTACGGAGGACGAAAATAATATAAATGTTCAACCAATGACACAAAATCACTTATTGGATGCACAAGATTGGTTAAAAACCCTAATTGGACGAGAATAAGCATTGGGAGGACGAAAAATGACTTAAATGTTCAACCAATGAGAAAAATTTACTTATTGGTTGCACAAGATTGGTTAAAACCCCTAATTGGACGAGAATAATCCTTGGGAGGACGAAAATGACCTAAATGTTCAACCAATGACACAAAATCACTTATTGGATGCACAAGATTGGTTAAAAACCCTAATTGGACGAGAATAAGCCTTGGGATGACGAAAATGACCTAAATGTTCAACCAATGACACAAATGTACTTATTGGACGCACAAGATTGGTTAAAAACCCTAATTGGACGAGAATAAGCCTAGGGAGGACGAAAATGACCTAAATGTTTAACCAATGACACAAAATCACTTATTGGACGCCCAAGATTGGTTAAAAACCCTAATTGGACGAGAATAAGCCTAGGGAGGACGAAAATGACCTAAATGTTCAACCAATGACACAAATGAACTTATTAGATGCACAAGATTGGTTAAAAACCCTAATTGGACGAGAATAAGCATTGGGAGGACGAAAATGACCTAAATGTTCAACCAATGACACAAAATCACTTATTGGATGCACAAGATTGGTTAAAAACCCTAATTGGACGAGAATAAGCCTAGGGAGGACGAAAATGACCTAAATGTTCAACCAATGACACAAATGTACTTATTGGATGCACAAGATTGGTTAAAACCCCTAATTGGACGAGAAGAAGCCTAGGGAGGACGAAAATGACCTAAATGTTCAACCAATGACACAAATGTACTTATTGGATGCACAAGATTGGTTAAAAACCCTAATTGGACGAGAATAAGCCTTGGGAGGACGAAAATGACCTAAATGTTCAACCAACGACTCAAAATCACTTATTGGATGCACAAGATTGGTTTAAAACCCTAATTGGACGAGAATAAGCCTTGGGAGGACGAAAATGACCTAAATGTTCAACCAATGACACAAATGTACTTATTGGATGCACAAGATTGGTTAAAACCCCTAATTGAACGAGAATAAGCCTTAGGAGGACGAAAATGACCTAAATGTTCAACCAATGACACAAAATCACTTATTGGATGCACAAGATTGGTTAAAAACCCTAATTGGACGAGAATAAGCCTAGGGAGGACGAAAATGACCTAAATGTTCAACCAATGACACAAATGTACTTATTGGATGCACAAGATTGGTTAAAAGCCCTAATTGGATGAGAATAAGACTACGGAGGACGAAAATGACCAAAATGTTCAACCAATGACACAAAATCACTTATTGGATGCACAAGATTAGTTAAAAACCCGAATTGGACGAGAATAAGCCTTGGGAGGACGAAAATGACCTAAATGTTCAACCAATGACACAAATGTACTTATTGGATGCACAAGATTTGTTAAAAACCATAATTGGACGAGAATAAGACTTCGGAGGACGAAAATGACCTAAATGTTCAACCAATGACACAAAATCACTTATTGGATGCACAAGATTGGTTAAAAACCCTAATTGGACGAGAATAAGCCTAGGGAGGACGAAAATGACCTAAATGTTCAACCAATGACACAAATGTACTTATTGGATGCAATAGATTGGTTAAAAACCCTAACTGGAAGAGAATAAGTCTAGGGAGGACGAAAATGACCTAAATGTTCAACCAATGACACAAAATCACTTATTGGATGCACAAGATTGGTTAAAAACCCTAATTGGACGAGAATAAGCCTAGGGAGGACGAAAATGACCTAAATGTTCAACCAATAACCCAAATGTACTTATTGGATGCAATAGATTGGTTAAAAACCCTAATTGGAAGAGAATAAGTCTAGGGAGGACGAAAATGACCTAAATGTTCAACCAATGACACAAAATCACTTATTGGATGCACAAGATTGGTTAAAAACCCTAATTGGACAAGAATAAGCCTTGGGAGGACGAAAATGACCTAAATGTTGAACCAATGATACAAAATCACTTATTGGATGCACAAGATTGGTTAAAAATTCTAATTGTACGAGAATAAGCCTAGGGAGGACGAAAATGACCTAAATGTTCAGCCAATGACACAAATGTACTTATTGGATGCACAAGATTGGTTAAAAACCCTAATTAGACAAGAATAAGCCTAGGCAGGACGAAAATGACCTAAATGTTCAACCAATGACACAAAATCACTTATTGGATGCACAAGATTGGTTAAAAAACCCTAATTGGACGAGAATAAGTCTAGGGAGGACGAAAATGACCTAAATGTTCAACCGATGACACAAAATCACTTATTGGATGCACAATATTGGTTAAAAACCCTAATTGGACGAGAATAAGCATTGGGAGGACGAAAATGACCTAAATGTTCAACCAATGATACAAAATCACTTATTGGATGCACAAGATTGGTTAAAAATTCTAATTGGACGAGAATAAGCCTTGAGAGGACGAAAATGACCTACATGTTCAACCAATGGCAATAAATCACTTATTGGTTGCACAAGATTGGTTAAAAATCCTAATTGGACTAGAATAAGCCTTTGGAGGACGAAAATGATCTAAATGTTCAACCAATGACACAAAATCATTTAATGGTTGCACAAGATTGGTTAAAAACCCTAATTGGACGAGAATAAGCCTAGGGGGGACGAAAATGACCTAAATGTTCAACCAATGACACAAAATTTCTTATTGGATGCACAAGATTGGTTAAAAACCCTAATTGGACGAAATAAGCCTAGGGAGGACAAAAATGACCTAAATGTTCAACCAATGACACAAAATCACTTATTGGATACACAAGATTGGTTAAAAACCCTAATTGGACGAGAATAAGCCTAGGGAGGACGAAAATGACCTAAATGTTCAACCAATGACACAAATGTACTTATTGGATGCAATAGATTGGTTAAAAACCCTAATTGAAGAGAATAAGTCTAGGGAGGACGAAAATGACCTAAATGTTCAACCAATGACACAAAATCACTTATTGGATGCACAAGATTGATTAAAAACCCTAATTGGACAAGAATAAGCCTTGGGAGGATGAAAATGACCTAAATGTTCAACCAATGATACAAAATCACTTATTGTTTGCACAAGATTGGTTAAAACCCCTAACTGGAAGAGAATAAGACTAGGGAGGACGAAAATGACCTAAATGTTCAACCAATGACACAAAATCACTTATTGGATGCACAAGATTGGTTAAAAACCCTAATTAGACGAGAATAAGCCTAGGGAGGACGAAAATGACCTAAATGTTCAACCAATGACGCAAATGTACTTATTGGATGCAATAGATTTGTTAAAAACCCTAACTGGAAGAGAATAAGTCTAGGGAGGACGAAAATGACCTAAATGTTCAACCAATGACACAAAATCACTTCTTGGATGTACAACATTGGTCAAAAGCCTTAATTGGACAACAATAAGCCTTGGGAGGACGAAAATGACCTAAATGTTCAACCAATGACACAAAATCACTTATTGGATGCACAAGATTGGTTAAAAACCCTAATTGGACGAGAATAAGCCTAGGGAGGACGAAAATGACCTAAATGTTCAACCAATGACACAAAGGTACTTATTGGATGCACAAGATTGGTTAAAAACCCTAATTGGACGAGAATAAGCCTAGGGAGGACGAAAATGACATAAATGTTCAACCAATGACACAAATGTACTTATTGGATGCACAAGATTGGTTAAAAAACCCTAATTGGACGAGAATAAGTCTAGGGAGGACGAAAATGACCTAAATGTTCAACCAATGACACAAAATCACTTATTGGATGCACAAGATTGGTTAAAAACCCTAATTGGACGAGAATAAGCCTTGGGAGGACGAAAATGACCTAAATGTTCGACCAATGACACAAATGTACTTATTGGATGCACAAGATTGGTTAAAAACCCTAATTGGACGAGTATAAGCCTTGGGAGGACGAAAATGACCTAAATGTTCAACCAATGACACAAAATCACTTATTGGATGCACAAGATTGGTTAAAAATCCTAATTGGACAAGAATAAGCTAAGGAGGACGAAAATGACCTAAATGTTCAACCAATGACACAAATGTACTTATTGGATGCACAAGATTGGTTAAAAACCCTAATTGGACGAGAATAAGCCTTGGGAGGACGAAAATGACCTAAATGTTCAACCAATGACACAAATGTACTTATTGGATGCACAAGATTGGTTAAAAACCCTAACTGGACAAGAAAAAGACTTGGGAGGACGAAAATAACCTAAATGTTCAACCAATGACACAAATGTACTTATTGGATGCACAAGATTGGTTAAAAACCCTAATTGGACGAGAATAAGCCTTGGGAGGACGAAAATGACCTAAATGTTCAACCAATGACACAAATGTACTTATTGGATGCACAAGATTGGTTAAAAACCCTAATTGGACGAGAATAAGCCTTGGGAGGACGAAAATGACCTAAATGTTCAACCAATGACACAAATGTACTTAGTGGATGCACAAGATTGGTTAAAAACCCTAATTGTACGAGAATAAGCCTTGGGAGGACGAAAATGACCTAAATGTTCAACCAATGACACAAATGTACTTATTGGATGCACAAGATTGGTTAAAAATCCTAATTGGACGAGAATAAGCCTTGGGAGGACGAAAATGACCTAAATGTTCAAACAATGACACAAATGTACTTATTGGATGCACAAGATTGGTTAAAAACCCTAATTGGACGAGAATAAGCCTTGGGAGGACGAAAATGACCTAAATGTTCAACCAATGACACAAATGTACTTATTGGATGCACAGATTGGTTAAAAACCGTAATTGGACGAGCATAAGCCTTCGGAGGACGAAAATCACCAAAATGTTAAACCAATGACACAAATGTACTTATTGGATGCACAAGATTGGTTAAAAACCCTAATTGGACGAGAATAAGCCTTGGGAGGACGAAAATGACCTAAATGTTCAACCAATGACACAAATGTACTTATTGGATGCACAAGATTGGTTAAAAACCCTAATTGGAAGAGAATAAGCCTTGGGAGGACGAAAATGACCTAAATGTTCAACCAATAAAACAAATGTACTTATTGGATGCACAAGATTGGTTAAAAACCCTAATTGGACGAGAATTAACCTTGGGAGGACGAAAATGACCTAAATGTTCAACCAATGACACAAATGTACTTATTGGATGCACAAGATTGGTTAAAAACCCTAATTGGACGAGAATAAGCCTTGGGAGGACGAAAATGACCTAAATGTTCAACCAATGACACAAATGTACTTATTGGATGCACAAGATTGGTTAAAAACCCTAATTGGACGAGAAGAAAACTTGGGAGGACGAAAATGACCTTAATGTTCAACCAATGACACAAATGTACTTATTGGATGCACAAGATTGGTTAAAAACCCTAATTGGACGAGAATAAGCCTTGGGAGGACGAAAATGACCTAAATGTTCAACCAATGACACAAATGTACTTATTGGATGCACAAGAATGGTTAAAAACCCTAATTGGACGAGAATAAGCCTTGGGAGGACGAAAATGACCTAAATGGTTAACCAATGACACAAATGTACTTATTGGATGCACAAGATTGGTTAAAAACCCTAATTGGACGAGAATAAGCCTTGGGAGGACGAAAATGACCTAAATGTTCAACCAATGACACAAATGTACTTATTGGATGCACAAGATTGGTTAAAAATCTTAATTGGACGAGAATAAGCCTTGGGAGGAAGAAAATGACCTAAATGTTCAACCAATGACACAAATGTACTTATTGGATGCACAAGATTGGTTAAAAACCCTAATTGGACGAGAATAAGCCTTGGGAGGACGAAAATGACCTAAATGTTCAACCAATGACACAAATGTACTTATTGGATGCACAAGATTGGTTAAAAACCCTAATTGGACGAGAATAAGCCATGGGAGGACGAAAATGACCTAAATGTTAAACCAATGACACAAAATCAATTATTGGATGCACAAGATTGGTTAAAACCCTAATTGGACGAGAATAAGCCTTGGGAGGATGAAAATGACCTAAATGTTCAACCAATGACACAAATGTACTTATTGGATGCACAAGATTGGTTAAAAACCCTAATTGGACGAGAATAAGCCTTGGGAGGACGAAAATGACCTAAATGTTCAACCAATGACACAAATGTACTTATTGGATGCACAAGTTTGGTTAAAAACCCTAATTGGACGAGAATAAGCCTTGGGAGGACGAAGATGACCTAAATGTTCAACCAATGACACAAATGTACTTATTGGATGCACAAGATTGGTTAAAAACCCTAATTGGACGAGAATAAGCCTTGGGAGGACGAAAATGACCTAAATGTTCAACCAACGACACAAAATCACTTATTGGAAGCACAAGATTGGGTAAAAACTCTAATTGATCAAGAATAAGCCTTGGGAGGAAGAAAATAACCTCAATGTTCAACCAATGACACAAATGTACTTATTGGATGCACAAGATTGGTTAAAAACCCTAATTGGACGAGAATAAGCCTTGGGAGGACGAAAATGACCTAAATGTTCAACCAATGACACAAATGTACTTATTGGATGCACAAGATTGGATAAAAACCATAATTGGACGAGAATAAGCCTTGGGAGGACGAAAATGACCTAAATGTTCAACCAATGACACAAATGTACTTATTGGATGCACAAGATTGGTTAAAAACCCTAATTGGACGAGAATAAGCCTTGGGAGGACGAAAATGACCTAAATGTTCAACCAATGACACAAATGTACTTATTGGATGCACAAGATTGGTTAAAAACCCGAATTGGACGAGAATAAGCCATGGGAGGACGAAAATGACCTAAATGTTCAACCAATGACACAAATGTACTTATTGGATGCACAAGATTGGTTAAAAACCCTAATTGGACGAGAATAAGCCTTGGGAGGACGAAAATGACCTAAATGTTCAACCAACGGCACAAAATCACTTATTGGAAGCACAAGATTGGTTAAAAACTCTAATTGAACAAGAATAAGCCTTTGGAGGACGAAAATAACCTAAATGTTCAACCAATGACACAAATGTACTTATTGGATGCACAAGATTGGTTAAAAACCCTAATTGGACGAGAATAAGCCTTGGGAGGACGAAAATGACCTAAATGTTCAACCAATGACACAAATGTACTTATTGGATGCACAAGATTGGTTAAAAACCCTAATTGGACGAGAATAAGCCTTGCGAGGACGAAAATGACCTAAATGTTCATCCAACGACACAAAATCACTTATTGGATACACATGATTGGTTAAAAACCCTAATTGGACGAGAATAAGCCTTGGGAGGACGAAAATGACCTAAATGTTCAACCAATGACACAAATGTACTTATTGGATGCACAAGATTGGTTAAAAACCCTAATTGGACGAGAATAAGCCTTGGGAGGACGAAAATGACCTAAATGTCAACCAATGACACAAATGTACTTATTGGATGCACAAGATTGGTTAAAAACCCTAATTGGACGAGAATAAGCCTTGGGAGGACGAAAATGACCTAAATGTTCAACCAATGACACAAATGTACTTATTGGATGCACAGGATTGGTTAAAAACCCTAATTGGACGAGAATAAGCCTTGGAAGGACGAAAATGACCTAAATGTACAACCAATGACACAAATGTACTTATTGGATGCACAAGATTGGTTAAAAACCCTAATTGGACGAGAATAAGCCTTGGGAGGACGAAAATGACCTAAATGTTCAACCAATGACACAAATGTACTTATTGGATAAACAAGATTGGTTAAAAACCCTAATTGGATGAGAATAAGCCTAGGGAGGACCAAAATGACCTAAATGTTCAACCAATGACACAAAATCACTTATTAGATGCACAAGATTGGTTAAAAACCCTAATTGGACGAGAATAAGCCTTTGGAGGACATAAATGACCTAAATGTTCAACCAATGACACAAATGTACTTATTGGATGCACAAGATTGGTTAAAAACCCTAATTGGACGAGAATAAGCCTTGGGAGGACGAAAATGACCTAAATGTTCAACCAATGACACAAATGTACTTATTGGATGCACAAGATTGTTCAAAAACCCTAATTGAACGAGAACAAGCCTAGGTAGGACGAAAATGACCTAAATGTTCAACCAATGACACAAAATCACTTATTGGATGCACAAGATTGGTCAAAAACCCTAATTGGACGAGAATAAGCCTAGGGAGGACGAAAATGACCTAAATGTTCAACCAATGACACAAAATCACTTATTGGATGCACAAGATTGGTTAAAAACCCTAATTGGACGAGAATAAGCTTTTGGAGGACATAAATGACCTAAATGTTCAACCAATGACACAAATGTACTTATTGGATTCACAAGATTGGTTAAAAACCCTAATTGGACGAGAATAAGCCTAGGGAGGACGAAAATGACCTAAATGTTCAACCAATGACACAAAATCACTTATTGGATGCACAAGATTGGTTAAAAACCCTAATTGGAAGAGAATAAGTCTAGGGAGGACGAAAATGACCTAAATGTTCAACCAATGACACAAAATCACTTATTGGATGCACAAGATTGGTTAAAAACCCTAATTGGACGAGAATAAGCCTAGGGAGGACGAAAATGACCTAAATGTTCAACCAATGACACAAAATCACTTATTGGATGCACAAGCTTGATTAAAAACCCTAATTGGACGAGAATAAGCCTTGGGAGGACGAAAATGACCTAAATGTTCAACCAATGACACAAATGTACTTATTGGATGCCCAAGATTGGTTAAAAGCCCTAATTGGACGAGAATAAGACTAGGGAGGACGAAAATGACCTAAATGTTGAACCAATGACACAAAATCACTTATTGGATGCACAAGATTGGTTAAAAACCCTAATTGGACGAGAATAAGACTAGGGAGGACGAAAATGACCTAAATGTTCAACCAATGACACAAAATCACTTATTGGATGCACAAGATTGGTTAAAAACCCTAATTGGACAAGAATAAGCCTTGGGAGGACGAAAATGACCTAAATGTTCAACCAATGACACAAAATCACTTATTGGAGGCACAAGATTGGTTAAAAACCCTAATTGGACGAGAATAAGCCTTGCGAGGACGAAAATGACCTTAATGTTCAACCAATGACACAAATGTACTTATTGGATGCACAAGATTGGTTAAAAACCCTAATTGGACGAGAATAAGCCTTGGGAGGACGAAAATGACCTAAATGTTCAACCAATGACACAAATGTACTTATTGGATGCACAAGATTGGTTAAAAACCCTAATTGGACGAGAATAAGCCTTGGGAGGACGAAAATGACCTAAATGTTCAACCAATGACACAAAATCACTTATTGGATGCACAAGATTGGTTAAAAACCCTAATTGGACGAGAATAAGCCTTGGCAGGACGAAAATGACCAAAATGTTCAACAAATGACACAAATGTACTTATTGGATGCACAAGATTGGTTAAAAACCCTAATTGGACGAGAATAAGCCTTGGGAGGACGAAAATGACCTAAATGTTCAACCAATGACACAAAATCACTTATTGGATGCACAAGATTGACTAAAAACCCTAATTGGACGAGAATAAGCCTTGTGAGGACAAAACCTAAATGTTCAACCAATGACACAAATGTACTTATTGGATGCACAAGATTGGTTAAAAACCCTAATTGGACGAGAATAAGCCTTGGGAGGACGAAAATGACCTAAATGTTCAACCAATGACACAAATGTACTTATTGGATGCACAAGATTGGTTAAAAACCCTAATTGGACGAGAATAAGCCTAGGAAGGACGAAAATGACCTAAATGTTCAACCAATGACACAAATGTACTTATTGGATGCAATAGATTGGTTAAAAACCCTAACTGGAAGAGAATAAGTCTAGGGAGGACGAAAATGACCTAAATGTTCAACCAATGACACAAAATCACTTATTGGATGCACAAGATTGGTTAAAAACCCTAATTGGACGAGAATAAGCCTTGGGAGGACGAAAATGACCTAAATGTTCAACCAATGACACAAAATCAATTATTGGATGCACAAGATTGGTTAAAAACCCTAATTGAACGAGAATAAGCCTAGGGAGGACGAAAATGACCTAAATGTTCAACCAATGACACAAATGTACTTATTGGATGCACAAGATTGGTTAAAAACCCTAATTGGACGACAATAAGCCATGGGAGGACGAAAATTACCTAAATGTTCAACCAATGACACAAAATCACTTATTGGATGCACAAGATTGGTTAAAAACCCTAATTGGACGAGAATAAGCCTAGGGAGGACGAAAATGACCTAAATGTTCAACCAATGACACAAATGTACTTATTGGATGCAATAGATTGGTTAAAAACCCTAACTGGAAGAGAATAAGTCTAGGGAGGACGAAAATGACCTAAATGTTCAACCAATGACACAAAATCACTTATTGGATGCACAAGATTGGTTAAAAACCCTAATTGGACGAGAATAAGCCTAGGGAGGACGAAAATGACCTAAATGTTCAACCAATAACACAAATGTACTTATTGGATGCAATAGATTGGTTAAAAACCCTAACTGGAAGAGAATAAGTCTAGGGAGGACGAAAATGACCTAAATGTTCAACCAATGACACAAAATCACTTATTGGATGCACAAGATTGGTTAAAAACCCTAATTGTACGAGAATAAGCCTTGGGAGGACAAAAAATGACCTAAATGTTCAACCAATGGCAATAAATCAATTATTGGTTGCACAAGATTGGTTAAAAATCCTAATTGGACTAGAATAAGCCTTGGGAGGACGAAAATGATCTAAATGTTCAACCAATGACACAAAATCATTTAATGGATGCACAAGATTGGTTAAAAACCCTAATTGGACGAGAATAAGCCTAGGGGGGACGAAAATGACCTAAATGTTCAACCAATGACACAAAATTACTTAATGGATGCACAAGATTGGTTAAAAACCCTAATTGGACGAGAATAAGCCTAGGGAGGACGAAAATGACCTAAATGTTCAACCAATGACACAAAATCACTTATTGGATGCACAAGATTGATTAAAAACCCTAATTGGACAAGAATAAGCCTTGGGAGGACGAAAATGACCTAAATGTTCAACCAATGATACAAAATCACTTATTGGATGCACAAGATTGGTTAAAACCCCTAACTGGAAGAGAATAAGTCTAGGGAGGACGAAAATGACCTAAATGTTCAACCAATGACACAAAATCACTTATTGGATGCAAAAGATTGGTTAAAAACCCTAATTAGACGAGAATAAGCCTAGGGAGGACGAAAATGACCTAAATGTTCAACCAATGACACAAATGTACTTATTGGATGCAATAGATTGGTTAAAAACCCTAACTGGAAGAGAATAAGTCTAGGGAGGACGAAAATGACCTAAATGTTTGGATTTACAACATTGGTCAAAAACCTTAATTGGACAAGAATAAGTCTTGGGAGGACGAATATGACCTAAATGTTCAACCAATGACACAAAATCACTTATTGGATGCACAAGATTGGTTAAAAACCCTAATTGGACGAGAATAAGCCTAGGGAGGACGAAAATGACCTAAATGTTCAACCAATGACACAAAGGTACTTATGGGATGCACAAGATTGGTTAAAAACCCTAATTGGACGACAATAAGCCTAGGGAGGACGAAAATGACATAAATGTTCAACCAATGACACAAATGTACTTATTGGATGCACAAGATTGGTTAAAAAACCCTAATTGGACGAGAATAAGTCTAGGGAGGACGAAAATGACCTAAATGTTCAACCAATGACACAAAATCACTTATTGGATGCACAAGATTGGTTAAAAACCCTAATTGGACGAGAATAAGCCTTGGGAGGACGAAAATGACCTAAATGTTCGACCAATGATACAAAATCACTTATTGGATGCACAAGATTGGTTAAAAATTCTAATTGGACGAGAATAAGCCTTGAGAGGACGAAAATGACCTACATGTTCAATCAATGGCAATAAATCACTTATTGAATGCACAAGATTGGTTAAAAATCCTAATTGGACTAGAATAAGCCTTGGAGGACGAAAATGACCTAAATGTTCAACCAATGACACAAAATCATTTAATGGATGCACAAGATTGGTTAAAAACCTTAATTGGTCGAGAATAAGCCTAGGGAGGACGAAAATGACCTAAATGTTCAACCAATGACACAAAATTACTTATTGGATGCACAAGATTGCTTAAAAACCCTAATTGGACGAAATAAGCCTAGGGAGGACAAAAATGACCTAAATGTTCAACCAATGACACAAAATCACTTATTGGATGGACAAGATTGGTTAAAAACCCTAAATTGACGAGAATAAGCCTTGGGAGGACGAAAATGTCCTAAATGTTCAACCAATGACACAAATGTACTTATTGGATGCACAAGATTGGTTAAAAACCCTAATTGGACGAAATAAGCCTAGGGAGGACAAAAAAGACCTAAATGTTCAACCAATGACACAAAATCACTTATTGGATGCACAAGATTGGTTAAAAACCCTAATTGGGCGAGAATAAGTCTAGGGAGGACGAAAATGACCTAAATGTTCAACCAATGACACAAAATCACTTATTGGATGCACAAGATTGGTTAAAAACCCTAATTGGACGAGAATAAGCCTTCGGAGGACGAAAATGACCTAAATGTTCAACCAATGATACAAAATCACTTATTGGATGCACAAGATTGGTTAAAAACCCTAATTGGACGAGAATAAGCCTTGGGAGGACGAAAATGACCTAAATGTTCAACAAATGACACAAAATCACTTATTGGATGCACAAGATTGGTTAAAAACCCTAATTGGACGAGAATAAGCCTAAGGAGGACGAAAATGACCTAAATGTTCAACCAATGACACAAAATCACTTATTGGATGCACAAGATTGGTTAAAAACCCTAATTGGACGAGAATAAGCCTACGGAGGACGAAAATGACCTAAATGTTCAACCAATGACACAAATGTACTTATTGGATGCACAAGATTGGTTAAAAACCCTAATTAGACGAGAATAAGCCTAGGGAGGACGAAAATGACCTAAATGTTCAACCAATGACACAAAATCACTTATTGGATGCACAAGATTGGTTAAAAACCCTTATTTGGAGGAGAATAAGCCTTGGGACGACGAAAATGACCTAAATGTTCAACCAATGACACAAAATCACTTATTGGATGCCCAAGATTGGTTAAAAACCCTAATTGGACGAGAATAAGCATTGAGAGGGTGAACATGACCTAAATGTTAGACCAATGACACAAAATCACTTCTTGGATGCACAAGATTGGTTAAAAACCCTAATTGGACGAGAATAAGCCTTGGGAGGACGAAAATAACCTAAATGTTCAACCAATGACACAAATGTACTTATTGGATGCACAAGATTGGTTAAAAACCCTAATTAGACGAGAATAAGCCTAGGGAGGACGAAAATGACCTAAATGTTCAACCAATGACACAAAATCACTTATTGGATGCACAAGATTGGTTAAAAACCCTTATTTGGAGGAGAATAAGCCTTGGGATGACGAAAATGACCTAAATGTTCAACCAATGATACAAAATCACTTATTGGATGCACAAGATTGGTTAAAAACTCTAATTGGACGAGAATAAGCATTGAGAGGGTGAACATGACCTAAATGTTAGACCAATGACACAAAATCACTTATTGGATGCACAAGATTGGTTAAAAACCCTAATTGGACGAGAATAAGCCTTGGGAGGACGAAAATGACCTAAATGTTCAACCAATGACACAAATGTACTTATTGGATGCACAAGATTGGTTAAAAACCCTAATTAGACGAGAATAAGCCTAGGGAGGACGAAAATGACCTAAATGTTCAACCAATGACACAAAATCACTTATTGGATGCCCAAGATTGGTTAAAAACCCTAATTGGACGAGAATAAGCATTGAGAGGGTGAACATGACCTAAATGTTAGACCAATGACACAAAATCACTTATTGGATGCACAAGATTGGTTAAAAACCCTAATTGGACGAGAATAAGCCTAGGGAGGACGAAAATGATTTAAATGTTCAACCAGTGACACAAAATCACTTATTGAATGCACAAGATTGGTTAAAAACCCTAATTGGACGAGAATAAGCCTTGAGAGGACGAAAATGACCTAAATGTTCAACCAATGACACAAAATCACTTATTGGATGCACAAGATTGGTTAAAAACCCTAATTGGACGAGAATAAGCCTAGGGAGGACGAAAATGACATAAATGTTCAACCAATGACCCAAAATCACTTATTGGATGCACAAGATTGGTTAAAAACCCTAATTGGACGAGAATAAGCCTAGGGAGGACGAAAATGACCTAAATGTTCAACCAATGGCACAAAATCACTTATTGGATGCACAAGATTGGTTAAAAACCCTAATTGGACTAGAATAAGCCTAGGGAGGACGAAAATGACCTAAATGTTCAACCAATGACACAAAATCACTTATTGGATGCACAAGATTGGTTAAAAACCCTAATTGGACGAGAATAAGCCTACGGAGGACGAAAATGACCTAAATGTTCAACCAATGACACAAAATCACTTATTGGATGCGCAAGATTGGTTTAAAAACCCTAATTGGACGAGAATAAGCCTAGGGAGGACGAAAATGACCTAAATGTTCAAACAATGGCACAAAATCACTTATTGGATGCACAAGATTGTTTAAAAACCCTAATTGGACGAGAATAAGCCTAGGGAGGACGAAAATGACCTAAATGTTCAACCAATGACACAAAATCACTTATTGGATGCACAAGATTGGTTAAAAACCCTAATTGGACGAGAATAAGCCTTCGGAGGATGAAAATGACCTAAATTTTCAACCAATGACACAAATGTACTTATTGGATGCACAAGATTGGCTTAAAACCCTAATTGGATGAGAATAAGCCTAGGGAGGACGAAAATGACCTAAATGTTCAACCAATGACACAAAATCACTTATTGGATGCACAAGATTGGTTAAAAACCCTAATTGGACGAGAATAAGCCTTCGGAGGACGAAAATGACCTAAATGTTCAACCAATGATACAAAATCACTTATTGGATGCACAAGATTGGTTAAAAATTCTAATTGGACGAGAATAAGACTTGAGAGGATGAAAATGACCTACATGTTCAACCAATGGCAATAAATCACTTATTGGATGCACAAGATTGGTTAAAAATCCTAATTGGACTAGAATAAGCCTTGGAGGACGAAAATGACCTAAATGTTCAACCAATGACACAAAATCATTTAACGGATGCACAAGATTGGTTAAAACCCCTAATTGGTCGAGAATAAGCCTAGGGAGGACGAAAATGACCTAAATGTTCAACCAATGACACAAAATTACTTATTGGATGCACAAGATTGATTAAAAACCCTAATTGGACGAAATAAGCCTAGGGAGGACAAAAATGACCTAAATGTTCAACCAATGACACAAAATCACTTATTGGATGGACAAGATTGGTTAAAAACCCTAATTGGACGAGAATAAGCGTTGGGAGGACGAAAATGTCCTAAATGTTCAACCAATGACACAAATGTACTTATTGGATGCACAATATTGGTTAAAAACCCTAATTGGACGAAATAAGCCTAGGGAGGACAAAAATGACCTAAATGTTCAACCAATGACACAAAATCACTTATTGGATGCACAAGATTGGTTAAAAACTCTAATTGGACGAGAATAAGTCTAGGGAGGACGAAAATGACCTAAATGTTCAACCAATGACACAAAATCACTTATTGGATGTACAACATTGGTCAAAAACCTTAATTGGACAAGAATAAGCCTTGGGAGGACGAAAATGACCTAAATGTTCAACCAATGACACAAAATCACTTATTGGATGCACAAGATTGGTTAAAAACCCTAATTGGACGAGAATAAGCCTTGGGAGGACAAAAAATGACCTAAATGTTCAACCAATGGCAATAAATCACTTATTGGTTGCACAAGATTGGTTAAAAATCCTAATTGGACTAGAATAAGCCTTGGGAGGACGAAAATGATCTAAATGTTCAACCAATGACACAAAATCATTTAATGGATGCACAAGATTGGTTAAAAACCCTAATTGGACGAGAATAAGCCTAGGGGGGACGAAAATGACCTAAATGTTCAACCAATGACACAAAATTACTTATTGGATGCACAAGATTGGTTAAAAACCCTAATTGGACGAAATAAGCCTAGGGAGGACAAAAATGACCTAAATGTTCAACCAATGACACAAAATCACTTATTGGATACACAAGATTGGTTAAAAACCCTAATTGGACGAGAATAAGCCTAGGGAGGACGAAAATGACCTAAATGTTCAACCAATGACACAAAATCACTTATTGGATACACAAGATAGTTCAAAAACCCTAATTGGACGAGAATAAGCCTAGGGAGGACGAAAATGACCTAAATGTTCAACCAATGACACAAAATCACTTATTGGATGCACAAGATTGGTTAAAAACCCTAATTGGACGAGAATAAGCCTAGGGAGGACGAAAATGACCTATATGTTCAACCAATGACACAAATGTACTTATTTGATGTACAAGATTGGTTAAAAACCCTAATTGGACAAGAATAAGCCTTGGGAGGACGAAAATGACCTAAATATTCAACCAATGACACAAAATCACTTATTGGATGCACAAGATTGGTTAAAAACCCCGATTGGACGAGAATAAGCCTAGGGAGGACGAAAATGACCTAAATGTTCAACCAATGACACAAATGTACTTATTGGATGCACAAGATTGGTTAAAAACCCTAATTGGACGAGAATAAGCCTAGGGAGGACGAAAATGACCTAAATGTTATACGAATGACACAAATGTACTTATTGGATGCACAAGATTGGTTAAAAACCCTAATTGGACGAGAATAAGCCTAGGGAGGACGAAAATGACCTAAATGTTCAACCAATGACACAAAATCACTTATTGGATGCACAAGATTGGTTAAAAACCCTAATTGGACGAGAATAAGCCTTGGGAGGACGAAAATGACATTAATGTTCAACCTTTGACACAAAATCCCTTATTGGATGCACAAGATTGGTTAAAAACCCTAATTGGACGAGAATAAGCCTTGGGAGGACGAAAATGACCTAAATGTTCAACCAATGACACAAAATCACTTATTGGATGCACAAGATTGGTTAAAAACCCAAATTGGACGAGAATTAGCCTAGGGAGGACGAAAATGACCTAAATGTTCAATCAATGACACAAAATCACTTATTGGATGCACAAGATTGGTTAAAAACCCTAATTGGACGAGAATAAGCCTAGGGAGGACGAAAATGACCTAAATGTTCAACCAATTACACAAAATCACTTATTAGATGCACAAGATTGGTTAAAAACCCTAATTGGACGAGAATAAGCCTTGGGAGGACGAAATTGACCTAAATGTTCAACCAATGACACAAAATAACTTATTGGATGCAAAAGATTGGTTAAAAACCCTAATTGGACAAGAATAAGCCTTGGGAGGACGAAAATGACCTAAATGTTCAACCAATGACACAAAATCACTTATTGGATGCACAAGATTGGTTAAAAACCCTAATTGGACGAGAATAAGCCTAGGGAGGACGAAAATGACCTAAATGTTCAACCAATGACACAAAATCACTTATTGGATGCACAAGATTGGTTAAAAACCCTAATTGAACGAGAATAAGCCTTGGGATCACGAAAATGACCTAAATGTTTAACCAATGACACAAAATCACTTATTGGATGCATAAGATTGGTTAAAAACCCTAATTGGACGAGAATAAGCCTAGGGAGGACGAAAATGACCTAAATGTTCAACCAATGACACAAATGTACTTATTGGATGCACAAGATTGGTTAAAAACCCTAATTAGACGAGAATAAGCCTAGGGAGGACGAAAATGACCTAAATGTTCAACCAATGACACAAAATTACTTATTGGATGCACAAGATTGCTTAAAAACCCTAATTGGACGAAATAAGCCTAGGGAGGACAAAAATGACCTAAATGTTCAACCAATGACACAAAATCACTTATTGGATGGACAAGATTGGTTAAAAACCCCGACTGGACGAGAATAAGCCTAGGGACGACGAAAATGACCTAAATGTTCAACCAATGACACAAATGTACTTATTGGATGCACAAGATTGGTTAAAAACCCTTATTGGACGAGAATAAGCCTAGGGAGGACGAAAATGACCTCTATGTTCAACCAATGACACAAATGTAGTTATTGGATGTACAACATTGGTTAAAAACCCTAATTGGACAAGAATAAGCCTTGGGAGGACGAAAATGACCTAAATGTTCAACCAATGACACAAAATCACTTATTGGATGCACAAGATTGGTTAAAAACCCTAATTGGACGAGAATAAGCCTAGGGAGGACGAAAATGACCTAAATGTTCAACCAATGACACAAAGGTACTTATTGGATGCACAAGATTGGTTAAAAACCCTAATTGGACTAGAATAAGCCTAGGGAGGACGAAAATGACATAAATGTTCAACCAATGACACAAATGTACTTATTGGATGCACAAGATTGGTTAAAAAACCCTAATTGGACGAGAATAAGTTTAGGGAGGACGAAAATGACCTAAATGTTCAACCAATGACACAAAATCACTTATTGGATGGACAAGATTGGTTAAAAACCCTAATTGGACGAGAATAAGCCTTGGGAGGACGAAAATGACCTAAATGTTCAACCAATGATACAAAATCACTTATTGGATGCACAAGATTGGTTAAAAATTCTAATTGGACGAGAATAAGCCTTGGGAGGACGAAAATGACCTAAATGTTCAACCAATGACACAAAATCACTTATTGGATGCACAAGATTGGTTAAAAACCCTAATTGGACGAGAATAAGCCTAGGGAGGAGGAAAATGACCTAAATGTTCAACCAATGACACAAATGTACTTATTAGATGCACAAGATTGGTTAAAAACCCTAATTGGACGAGAATAAGCCTAGGGAGGACGAAAATGACCTAAATGTTCAACCTATGACACAAATGTACTTAATGGATGCACAAGATTGGTTAAAAACCCTAATTAGACGAGAATAAGCCTAGGGAGGACGAAAATGACAAAAATGTTCAACCAATGACACAAATGTACTTATTGGATGCACAAGATTGGTTAAAAACCCTAATTGGACGAGAATAAGCCTAGGGAGGACGAAAATGACCTATATGTTAAACCAATGACACAAATGTA
>JBBPBP010000295.1:0-32989 GCA_037974735.1 Cicer chorassanicum
GACATAAATGTTCAACCAATGACACAAAATCACTTATTGGATGCACAAGATTGGTTAAAAACCCTAATTGGACGAGAATAAGCCTAGGGAGGACGAAAATGACAAAAATGTTCAACCAATGACACAATTGTACTTATTGGATGCACAAGATTGGTTAAAAACCCTAATTGGACGAGAATAAGCCTAGGGAGGACGAAAATGACCTATATGTTAAACCAATGACACAAATGTACTTATTGGATGTACAAGATTGGTTAAAAACCCTAATTGGACAAGAATAAGCATTGGGAGGACGAAAATGACCTAAATGTTCAACAAATGACACAAAATCACTTATTGGATGCACAACATTGGTTAAAAACCCTAATTGGACTAGAATAAGCCTAGGGAGGACGAAAATGACCTAAATGTTCAACCAATGACACAAATGTACTTATTGGATGCACAAGATTGGTTAAAAATCCTAATTGGACGAGAATAAGCCTAGGGTGGACAAAAATGACATAAATGATCAACCAATGACACAAATGTACTTATTGGATGTACAAGATTGGTTAAAAACCCTAATTGGACGAGAATAAGTCTAGGGAGGACGAAAATGACCTAAATGTTCAACCAATGACACAAAATCACTTATTGGATGCACAAGATTGGTTAAAAACTCTAATTGGACTAGAATAAGCCTTGGGAGGACGAAAATGACCTAAATGTTCAACCAATGATACAAAATCACTTATTGGATGCAGAAGATTGGTTAAAAACCCTAATTGGACGATAATAAGCCTTGAGAGGACGAAAATGACCTACATGTTCAACCAATGGCAATAACTCACTTATTGGATGCACAAGATTGGTTAAAAATCCTAATTGGACTAGAGTAAGCCTTTGGAGGACGAAAATGACCTAAATGTTCAACCAATGACACAAAATCATTTAATGGATGCAAAAGATTGGTTAAAAACCCTAATTGGACGAGAATTAGCCTAGGGAGGACGAAAATGACCTAAATGTTCAACCAATGACACAGAATTACTTATTGGATGCACAAGATTGGTTAAAAACCCTAATTGGACGAAATAAGCTTAGGGAGGACAAAAATGACCTAAATGTTCAACCAATGACACAAAATCACTTATTGGATGCACAAGATTGGTTAAAAAACCCTAATTGGACGAGAATAAGCCTAGGGAGGACGAAAATGACCTAAATGTTCAACCAATGACACAAATGTACTTATTGGATGCACAAGATTGGTTAAAAACCCTAATTGGACGAGAATAAGCATTGGGAGGACGAAAATGACCTAAATGTTCTACCAATAACACAAATGTACTTATTGGATGCACAAAATTGGTTAAAACCCCTAATTGGACGAGAATAAGCCTAGGGAGGAAGAAAATGACCTAAATGTTCAACCAATGACACAAATGTACTTATTGGATGAACAAGATTGGTTAAAAACCCTAATTGGACGAGAATAAGCCTTGGGAGGACGAAAATGACCTAAATGTTCAACCAATGACACAAAATCACTTATTGGATGCACAAGATTGGTTAAAAACCCTAATTGGACGAGAATAAGCCTAGGGAGGAGGAAAATGACCTAAATATTCAACAAATGACACAAAATCACTTATTGGATGCACAAGATTGGTTAAAAACCCTAATTGGACGAGAATAAGCCTAGGGAGGACGAAAATGACCTAAATGTTCAACCAATGACACAAATGTACTTATTGGATGCACAAGATGGGTTAAAAACCCTAATTGAACGAGAATAAGCCTAGGGATGACGAAAATGACCTAAATGTTCAACCAAGACACAAATGTACTTATTGGATGCACAAGATTGGTTAAAAACCCTAATTGGACGAGAATAAGCCTTGGGAGGACGAAAATGACCTAAATGTTCAACCAATGACACAAAATCACTTATTGGATGCACAAGATTGGTTAAAAACCCTAATTGGACGAGAATAAGCCTAGGGAGGAGGAAAATGACCTAAATGTTCAACCAATGAACTAAATGTACTTATTGGATGCACAAGATTGAATAAAAACCCTAATTGGACGAGAATAAGCCTTGGGAGGACGAATATGACCTAAATGTTCAACCAACGACACAAAATCACTTATTGGATGCACAATATTGGTTAAAAACCCTAATTGGATGAGAATAAGCCTTGGGAGGACGAAAATGACCTAAATGTTCAACCAATGACACAAAATCACTTATTGGATGCACAAGATTGGTTAAAAACCCTAATTGGACGAGAATAAGCCTTGGGAGGACGAAAATGACCTAAATGTTCAACCAATGACACAAAATCACTTATTGGATGCACAAGAATTGTTAAAAACCCTAATTGGATGAGAATAACACTTGGGAGGACGAAAATGACCTAAATGTTCAACCAATGACACAAATGTACTTATTGGATGCACAAGATTGGTTAAAAACCCTAATTGGACGAGAATAAGCCTAGGGAGGACGAAAATGACATAAATGTTCAACCAATGACACAAATGTACTTATTGGATGCACAAGATTGGTTAAAAACCCTAATTGGACGAGAATAAGCCTAGGGAGGACGAAAATGACCTAAATGTTCAACCAATGACACAAATTTACTTATTGGATGCACAAGATTGGTTAAAACCCCTAATTGGACGAGAATAAGCCTTGGGAGGACGAAAATGACCTAAATGTTCAACCAATGACACAAAATCACTTATTGGATGCACAAGATTGGTTAAAAACTCTAATTGGACGAGAATAAGCCTAGGGAGGACGAAAATGACCTAAATGTTCAACCAATGACACAAAATCACTTATTGGATGCACAAGATTGGTTAAAAACCCTAATTAGACGAGAATAAGCCTAGGGAGGACGAAAATGACCTATATGTTCAACCAATGACACAAATGTACTTATTGGATGCACAAGATTGGTTAAAAACCCTAATTGGACAAGAATACGCCTTGGGAGGACGAAAATGACGTAAATGTTCAACCAATGACACAAAATCACTTATTGGATGCACAAGATTGGTTAAAAACCCTAATTGGACGAGAATAAACATAGGGAGGACGAAAATGACCTAAATGTTCAACCAATGACACAAATGTACTTATTGGATGCACAAGATTGGTTAAAAACCCTAATTGGACGAGAATAAGCCTAGGGAGGACGAAAATGACATAAATGTTCAACCAATGACACAAATGTACTTATTGGATGCACAAGATTGGTTAAAAAACCCTAATTGGACGAGAATAAGTCTAGGGAGGACGAAAATGACCTAAATGTTCAACCAATGACACAAAATCACTTATTGGATGGACAAGATTGGTTAAAAACCCTAATTGGACGAGAATAAGCCTTGGGAGGACGAAAATGACCTAAATGTTCAACCAATGATACAAAATCACTTATTGGATGCACAAGATTGGTTAAAAATTCTAATTGGACGAGAATAAGCCTTGAGAGGACGAAAATGACCTACATGTTCAACCAATGGCAATAAATCACTTATTGGATGCACAAGATTGGTTAAAAATCCTAATTGGACTAGAATAAGCCTTGGAGGACGAAAATGACCTAAATGTTCAACCAATGACACAAAATTACTTATTGGATGCACAAGATTGGTTAAAAACCCTAATTGGTCGAGAATAAGCCTAGGGAGGACGAAAATGACCTAAATGTTCAACCAATGACACAAAATTACTTATTGGATGGACAAGATTGCTTAAAAACCCTAATTGGACGAAATAAGCCTTGGGAGGACAAAAATGACCTAAATGTTCAACCAATGACACAAATGTACTTATTGGATGCACAACATTGGTTTAAAACCCTAATTGGACGAAATAAGCCTAGGGAGGACAAAAATAACCTAAATGTTCAACCAATGACACAAAATCACTTATTGGATGCACAAGATTGGTTAAAAACCCTAATTGGACGAGAATAAGTCTAGGGAGGACGAAAATGACCTAAATGTTCAACCAATGACACAAATGTACTTATTGGATGCACAAGATTGGTTAAAAACCCTAATTAGACGAGAATAAGCCTAGGGAGGACGAAAATGACCTAAATGTTCAACCAATGACACAAAATCACTTATTGGATGCACAAGATTGGTTAAAAACCCTAATTCGACGAGAATAAGCCTAGGGAGGACGAAAATGACCTAAATGTTCAATCAATGACACAAATGTACTTATTGGATGCACAAGATTGGTTAAAAACCCTATTTAGACGAGAATAAGCCTATAGAGGACGAAAATGACCTAAATGTTCAACCAATGACACAAAATCACTTATTGGATGCACAAGATTGGTTAAAAACCCTAATTGGACGAGAATAAGCCTAGGGAGGACGAAAATGACCTAAATGTTCAACCAATGACACAAAATCACTTATTGGATGCACAATATTTGTTCAAAACCCTAATTGGACGAGAATAAGCCTAGGGAGGACGAAAATGACCTAAATGTTCAACCAATGACACAAAATCACTTATTGGATGCACAAGATTGGTTAAAAACCCTAATTGGACGAGAATAAGCCTAGGGAGGACGAAAATGACCTATATGTTCAACCAATGACACAAATGTACTTATTTGATGTACAAGATTGGTTAAAAACCCTAATTGGACAAGAATAAGCCTTGGGAGGACGAAAATGACCTAAATATTCAACCAATGACACAAAATCACTTATTGGATGCACAAGATTGGTTAAAAACCCCGATTGGACGAGAATAAGCCTAGGGAGGACGAAAATGACCTAAATGTTCAACCAATGACACAAATGTACTTATTGGATGCACAAGATTGGTTAAAAACCCTAATTGGACGAGAATAAGCCTAGGGAGGACGAAAATGACCTAAAGGTTCAACCAATGACACAAATGTACTTATTGGATGCACAAGATTGGTTAAAAACCCTAATTGGACGAGAATAAGCCTAGGGAGGACGAAAATGACCTAAATGTTCAACCAATGACACAAATGTACTTATATGTTGCACAAGATTGGTTAAAAACCCTAATTGGACGAGAATAAGCCTTGGGAGGACGAAAATGACCTAAATGTTCAACCAATGACACAAAATCACTTATTGGATGCACAAGATTGGTTAAAAACCCTAATTGGACGAGAATAAGCCTAGGGAGGACGAAAATGACCTAAATGTTCAACCAATGACACAAAGGTACTTATTGGATGCAAAGGATTGGTTAAAAACCCTAATTGGAAGAGAATAAGTCTAGGGAGGACGAAAATGACCTAAATGTTCAACCAATGACACAAAATCACTTATTGGATGGACAAGATTGGTTAAAAACCCTAATTGGACGAGAATAAGCCTTGGGAGGACGAAAATGACCTAAATGTTCAACCAATGGTACAAAATCACTTATTGGATGCACAAGATTGGTTAAAAATTCTAATTGGACGAGAATAAGCCTTGGGAGGACGAAAATGACCTAAATGTTCAACCAATGACACAAAATCACTTATTGGATGCACAAGATTGGTTAAAAACCCTAATTGGACGAGAATAAGCCTAGGGAGTAGGAAAATGACCTAAATGTTCAACCAATGACACAAATGTACTTATTGGATGCACAAGATTGGTTAAAAACCCTAATTGGACGATAATAAGCCTAGGGAGGACGAAAATGACCTAAATGTTCAACCAATGACACAAATGTACTTATTGGATGCACAAGATTGGTTAAAAACCCTAATTGGATGAGAATAAGCATAGGGAGGACGAAAATGACCTAAATGTTCAACCAATGACACAAAATCACTTAGTGGATGCACAAGATTGGTTAAAAACCCTAATTGGACGAGAATAAGCCTTGGGAGGACGAAAATGACCTAAATGTTCAACCAATGGCACAAAATCACTTATTGGATGCACAAGATTGGTTAAAAACCCTAATTGGACGAGAATAAGTCTAGGGAGGACGAAAATGACCTAAATGTTCAACCAATGACACAAAATCACTTATTGGATGCACAAGATTGGTTAAAAACCCTAATTGGACGAGAATAAGCCTAGGGAGGACGAAAATGACCTATATGTTCAACCAATGACACAAATGTACTTATTGGATGCACAAGATTGGTTAAAAACCCTAATTGGACAAGAAAAAGCCTTGGGAGGACGAAACTGACCTAAATGTTCAACCAATGACACAAAATCACTTATTCGATGCACAAGATTGGTTAAAAACCCTAATTGGACGAGAATAAGCCTTGGGAGGACGAAAATGGACTAAATGTTCAACCAATGACACAAATGTACTTATTGGATGCACAAGATTGGTTAAAAACCCTAATTGGACGATAATAAGCCTAGGGAGGACGAAAATGACCTAAATGTTCAACCAATGACACAAATGTACTTATTGGATGCACAAGATTGGTTAAAAACCCTAATTGGACGAGAATAAGTCTAGGGAGGACGAAAATGACCTAAATGTTCAACCAATGACACAAAATCACTTATTGGATGCACAAGATTGGTTAAAAACCCTAATTGAACGAGAATAAGCCTTGGGAGGACGAAAATGACCTAAATGTTCAACCAATGATACAAAATCACTTATTGGATGCACAAGATTGGTTAAAAACCCTAATTGGACGAGAATAAGCCTTGAGAGGACGAAAATGACCTACATGTTCAACCAATGGCAATAAATTACTTATTGGATGCACAAGATTGGTTAAAAATCCTAATTGGACTAGAATAAGCCTTGGGAGGACGAAAATGACCTAAATGTTCAACCAATGACACAAAATCATTTAATGGATGCACAAGATTGGTTAAAAACCCTAATTAGACGAGAATAAGCCTAGGGAGGACGAAAATGACCTAAATGTTCAACCAATGACACAAAATCACTTATTGGATGCACAAGATTGGTTAAAAACCCTAATTGGACGAGAATAAGCCTAGGGAGGACGAAAATGACCCATATGTTCAACCAATGACACAAATGTACTTATTGGATGTACAAGATTCGTTAAAAACCTTAATTGGACAAGAATAAGCCTTGGGAGGACGAAAATGACCTAAATGTTCAACCAATGACACAAAATCACTTATTGGATGCACAAGATTGGTTAAAAACCCTAATTGGACGAGAATAAGCCTAGGGACGAGGAAAATGACCTAAATGTTCAACCAATGACACAAATGTACTTATTGGATGCACAAGATTGGTTAAAAACCCTAATTGGACGAGAATAAGCCTAGGGAGGACGAAAATGACCTAAATGTTTAACCAATGACACAAATGTACCTATTGGATGCACAAGATTGGTTAAAAACCCTAATTGGACGAGAATAAGCCTAGGGAGGACGAAAATGACATAAATGTTCAACCAATGACACAAATGTACTTATTGGATGCACAAGATTGGATAAAAACCCTAACTGGACGAGAATAAGTCTAGGGAGGACGAAAATAACCTAAATGTTCAACCAATGACACAAAATCACTTATTGGATGCACAAGATTGTTTAAAAACCCTAATTGGACGAGAATAAGCCTTGGGAGGACGAAAATGACCTAAATGTTCAACCAATGACACAAATGTACTTATTGGATGCACAAGATTGGTTAAAAACCCTAATTGGACGAAAATAAGCCTTGGGAGGACGAAAATGACCTAAATGTTCAACCAATGACACAAATGTACTTATTGGATGCACAAGATTGGTTACAAACCCTAATTGGACGAGAATAAGCCTTGGGAGGACAAAAATGACCTAAATGTTTAATCAATGACACAAATGTACTTATTGGATGCACAACATTGGTTAAAAACCCTAATTGGAAGAGAATAAACCTTGGGAGGACAAAAATGACCAAAATGTTCAACCAATGACACAAAATCACTTATTCGACGCACAAGATTGGTTAAAAACCCTAATTGGACGAGAATAAGCCTAGGGAGGACGAAAATGACCTAAATGTTCAACCAATGACACAAATGTACTTATTGGATGCACAAGATTGGTTAAAAACCCTAATTGGACGAGAATAAGCCTAGGGAGGACGAAAATGACCTAAATATTCAACCAATGACACAAATTTACTTATTGGATGCACAAGATTGGTTAAAAACCCTAATTGGACGAGAATAAGCCTTGGGAGGACGAAAAATGACCTAAATGTTCAACCAATGACACAAATGTACTTATTGGATGCACAAGATTGGTTAAAAACCCTAATTGGACGAGAATAAGCCTTGGGAGGACAAAAATGACCTAAATGTTCAACCAATGACACAAATTTACTTATTGGATGCACAAAATTGGTTAAAAACCCTAATTGGACGAGAATAAGCCTTGGGAAGACGAAAGTGACCTAAATGTTCAACCAATGACACAAAACCCCTTATTGGATGCACAAGACTGGTTAAAAACCCTAATTGGACGAGAATAAGCCTAGGGAGGATGAAAATGACCTAAATGTTCAACCAATGACACAATCACTTATTGGATGCACAAGATTGGTAAAAAACCCTAATTGGACGAGAATAAGCCTAGGGAGGACGAAAATGACCTAAATGTTCAACCAATGACACAAATGTACTTATTGGATGCACAAGATTGGTTAAAAACCCTAATTGGACGAGAATAAGCCTAGGGAGGACGAAAATGACCTAAATGTTCAACTAATGACACAAAATCACTTATTGGATGCAGAAGATTGGTTAAAAACCCTAAATGGACGAGAATAAGCCTTGGGAGGACGAAAATGACCTAAATGATCAACCAATGACACAAAATCAGTTATTGGATGCACAAGATTGGTTAAAAACCCTAATTGGACGAGAATAAGCCTTGGGAGGACGAAAATGACCAAAATGTTCAACCAATGACACAAAATCACTTATTGGATGCACAAGATTGGTTAAAAACCCTAATTGGAAGAGAATAAGCCTAGGGAGGACGAAAATGACCTAAATGTTCAACCAATGACACAAATGTACTTATTGGATGCACAAGATTGGTTAAAAACCCTAATTGGACGAGAATAAGCCTAGGGAGGACGAAAATGACCTAAATGTTCAACCAATGACACAAATGTACTTATTGGATGCACAAGATTGGTTAAAAACCCTAATTGGACGAGAATAAGCCTAGGGAGGAAGAAAATGGCCTAAATGTTCAACCAATTACACACATGTACTTATTGGATGCACAAGATTGGTTAAAAACCCTAATTGAACGAGAATAAGCCTAGGGAGGACGAAAATGACCTAAATGTTCAACCAATGACACAAATGTACTTATTGGATGCACAAGATTGGTTAAAAACCCTAATTGGACGAGAATAAGCCTAGGGAGGACGAAAATGACCTAAATGTTCAACCAATGACACACATGCACTTATTGGATGCACAAGATTGGTTAAAAACCCTAATTGGACGAGAATAAGCCTTGGGAGGACGAAAATGACCTAAATGTTCAACCAATGACACAAATGTACTTATTGGATGCACAAGATTGGTTAAAAACCATAATTGGACGAGAATAAGTCTTGGGAGGACGAAAATGACCTAAATGTTCAACCAATGACACAAAATCACTTGTTGGATGCACAAGATTGGTAAAAAAAACCCTAATTGGTTGAGAATAACCCTTGAGAGGACGAAAATGACCTAAATGTTCAACCAATGGCACAAAATCACTTATTGGATGCACAAGATTGGTTAAAAATCCTAATTGGACTAGAATAAGCCTTGGGAGGACGAAAATGACCTAAATGTTCAACCAATGACACAAAATCATTTAATGGATGCACAAGATTGGTTAAAAACCCTAATTGGACGAGAATAAGCCTAGGGAGGACGAAAATGACCTAAATGTTCAACCAATGACACAAAATTACTTATTGGATGCACAAGATTGGTTAAAAACCATAATTGGACGAAATAAGCCTAGGGAGGACAAAAATGACCTAAATGTTCAACCAATGACACAAAATCACTTATTGGATGCACAAGATTGGTTAAAAACCCTAATTGGACGAGAATAAGCCTAGGGAGGACGAAAATGACCTAAATGTTTAACCAATGACACAAAATCACTTATTTGATGCACAAGATTGGTTAAAAATCCTAATTGGACGAGAATAAGCCTTGGGAGGACGAAAATGACCTAAATGTTCAACCAATGGCACAAATGTAGTTATTGGATGCACAAGATTGGTTAAAAACCCTAATTGGACGAGAATAAGCCTAGGGAGGACGAAAATGACCAAAATGTTCAACCAATGACACAAAATCACTTATTGGATGCACAAGATTGGTTAAAAACCCTAATTGGACGAGAATAAGCCGAAGGAGGACAAAAATGACCTAAATGTTCAACCAATGGCACAAAATCACTTATTGGATGCACAAGATTGTTTAAAAACACTAATTGGACGAGAATAAGCTTAGGGAGGACGAAAATGACCTAAATGTTCAACCAATGACACAAAATCACTTATTGGATGCACAAGATTGGTTAAAAACCCTAATTGGACGAGAATAAGCCTAGGGAGGACGAAAATGACCTAAATGTTCAACCAATGACACAAATGTAGTTATTGGATGCACAAGATTGGTTAAAAACCCTAATTGGACGAGAATAAGCCTATGGAGGACGAAAATGACCAAAATATTCAACCAATGACTCAAATGTAGTTATTGGATGCACAAGATTGGTTAAAAACCCTAATTGGACGAGAATAAGCTTAGGGAGGACGAAAATGACCAAAATATTCAACCAATGACTCAAAATCACTTATTGGATGCACAAGATTGGTTAAAAACCCTAATTGGACGAGAATAAGCCTAGGGAGGATGAAAATGACCTAAATGTTCAACCAATGACACAAATGTACTTATTGGATGCACAAGATTGGTTAAAAACCCTAGTTCGACGAGAATAAGCCTAGGGAGGACGAAAATGACCTAAATGTTCAACCAATGACACAAAATCACTTATTGGATGCACAAGATTGGTTAAAAACCCTAATTGGACGAGAATAAGCCTAGGGAGGACGAAAATGACCTATATGTTCAACCAATGACACAAATGTACTTATTTGATGTACAAGATTGGTTAAAAACCCTAATTGGACAAGAATAAGCCTTGGGAGGACGAAAATGACCTAAATATTCAACCAATGACACAAAATCACTTATTGGATGCACAAGATTGGTTAAAAACCCCGATTGGACGAGAATAAGCCTAGGGAGGACGAAAATGACCTAAATGTTCAACCAATGACACAAATGTACTTATTGGATGCACAAGATTGGTTAAAAACCCTAATTGGACGAGAATAAGCCTAGGGAGGACGAAAATGACCTAAATGTTATACGAATGACACAAATGTACTTATTGGATGCACAAGATTGGTTAAAAACCCTAATTGGACGAGAATAAGCCTAGGGAGGACGAAAATGACCTAAATGTTCAACCAATGACACAAAATCACTTATTGGATGCACAAGATTGGTTAAAAACCCTAATTGGACGAGAATAAGCTTTGAGAGGACGAAAATGACCTAAATGTTCAACCAATGACACAAAATCACTTATTGGATGCACAAGATTGGTTAAAAACCCTAATTGGACGAGAATAAGCCTAGGGAGGACGAAAATGACATAAATGTTCAACCAATGACACAAATGTACTTATTGGATGCACAAGATTGGATAAAAACCCTAACTGGACGAGAATAAGTCTAGGGAGGACGAAAATAACCTAAATGTTCAACCAATGACACAAAATCACTTATTGGATGCACAAGATTGTTTAAAAACCCTAATTGGACGAGAATAAGCCTTGGGAGGACGAAAATGACCTAAATGTTCAACCAATAATACAAAATCACTTATTGGATGCACAAGATTGGTTAAAACCCTAATTGGACGAGAATAAGCCTTGAGAGGACAAAAATGACCTACATGTTCAACCAATGGCAATAAATCACTTATTGGATGCACAAGAATGGTTAAAAATCCTAATTGGACTAGAATAAGCCTTGGGAGGACGAAAATGACCTAAATGTTCAACCAATGACACAAAATCATTTAATGGATGCACAAGATTGGTTAAAAACCCTAATTGGACGAGAATAAGCCTAGGGAGGACGAAAATGACCTAAATGTTCAACCAATGACACAAAATTACTTATTGGATGCACAAGATGTGTTAAAAACCCTAATTGGACGAAATAAGCCTAAGGAGGACAAAAATGACCTAAATGTTCAACCAATGACACAAAATCACTTATTGGATGCACAAGATTGGTTAAAAACCCTAATTGGATGAGAATAACTCTAGAGAGGACGAAAATGACCTAAATGTTCAACCAATGACACAAATGTACTTATTGGATGCACAAGATTGGTTAAAACCCCTAATTAGACGAGAATAAGCCTAGGGAGGATGAAAATGACCTAAATGTTCAACCAATGACACAAAATCACTTATTGGATGCACAAGATTGGTTAAAAACCCTAATTGGACGAGAATAAGCCTAGGGAGGACGAAAATGACCTATATGTTCAACCAATGACACAAATGTACTTATTGGATGTACAAGATTGGTTAAAAACCCTAATTGGACAAGAATAAGCCTTGGGAGGACGAAAATGACCTAAATGTTCAACCAATGACACAAAATCACTTATTGGATGCACAAGATTGGTTAAAAACCCTAGTTGGACGAGAATAAGCCTAGGGAGGACGAAAATGACCTAAATGTTCAACCAATGACACAAATGTACTTATTGGATGCACAAGATTGGTTAAAAACCCTAATTGCACGAGAATAAGCCTAGGGAGGACGAAAATGACATAAATGTTCAACCAATGACACTAATAAACTTATTGGATGCACAAGATTGGTTAAAAACCCTAATTGGACGAGAATAAGGCTACGGAGGACGAAAATGACCTAAATGTTCAACCAATGACACAAAATCACTTATTGGATGCACAAGATTGGTTAAAAACCCTAATTGGACGAGAATAAGCCTAGGGAGGACGAAAATGACCTAAATGTTCAACCAATGACACAAAATCACTTATTGGATGCACAAGATTGGTTAAAAACCCAAATTGGACGAGAATTAGCCTAGGGAGGACAAAAATGACCTAAATGCTCAACCAATGACACCAAATCACTTATTGGATGCACAAGATTGGTTAAAAACCCTAATTGGACGAGAATAAGCCTAGGGAGGACGAAAATGACCTAAATGTTCAACCAATGACACAAATGTACTTATTGGATGCACAAGATTGGTTAAAAACCCTAATTGGACGAGAATAAGCCTTGGTAGGACAAAAATGACCTAAATGTTCAACCAATGACACAAAATAACTTGTTGGATGCACAAGACTGGTTAAAAACCCTAATTGGACGAGAATAAGCCTTGGGAGGACGAAATTGACCTAAATGTTCAACCAATGACACAAAACCCCTTATTGGATGCACAAGACAGGTTAAAAACCCTAATTGGACGAGAATAAGCCTAGGGAGGACGAAAATGACCTAAATGTTCAACCAATGACACAAATGTACTTATTGGATGCACAAGATTGGTTAAAAACCCTAATTGGACGAGAATAAGCCTAGGGAGGACGAAAATGACCTAAATGTTCAACCAATGACACAAATGTACTTATTGGATGCACAAGATTGGTTAAAAACCCTAATTGGACGAGAATAAGCCTTGGTAGGACGAAAATGACCTAAATGTTCAACCAACGACACAAAATCACTTATTGGATGCACAAGATTGGTTAAAAACCCTAATTGGACGAGAATAAGCCTTGGGAGGACGAAAATGACCTAAATGTTCAACCAATGACACAAATGTACTTATTGGATGCACAAGATTGGTTAAAAACCCTAATTGGACGAGAATAAGCCTAGGGAGGACGAAAATGACCTAAATGTTCAACCAATGACACAAATGTACTTATTGGATGCACAAGATTAATTAAAAACACTAATTGGACGAGAATAAGCCTTGGGAGGACGAAAATGACCTAAATGTTCAACCAATGACACAAAATCACTTATTGGATGCACAATATTGGTTAAAAACTCTAATTGGATGAGAATAAGCCTTGGGAGGACGAAAATGACCTAAATGTTCAACCAATGACACAAAATCACTTATTGGATGCACTAGATTGGTTAAAAACCCTAATTGGACGAGAATAAGCCGTGGGAGGACGAAAATGACCTAAATGTTCAACCAATGACACAAATGTACTTATGGGATGCACAAGATTGGTTAAGAACCCTAATTGGACGAGAATAAGCCTATGGAGGACGAAAATGACCTAAATGTTCAACCAATGACACAAATGTACTTATTGGATGCACAAGATTGGTTAAAAACCCTAATTGGACGAGAATAAGCCTTGGGAGGACGAAAATGACCTAAATGTTCAACCAATGACCTAAATGTACTTATTGGATGCACAAGATTGGTTAAAAACCCTAATTGGACGAGAAAAAGCCTAGGTGGACGAGAATAAGCCGTGGGAGGACGAAAATGACCTAAATTTTCAACCAATGACACAAATGTACTTATTGGATGCACAAGATTGGTGAAAAACCCTAATTGGACGAGAATAAGCCTAGGGAGGACGAAAATGACCTAAATGTTCAACCAATGACACAAATGTACTTATTGGATGCACAAGATTGGTTAAAAACCCTAATTGGACGAGAATAAGCCTTGGGAGGACGAAAATGACCTAAATGTTCAACCAATGACACAAAATCAATTATTGGATGCACAAGATTGGTAAAAAACCCTAATTGGACGAGAATAAGCCTTGGGAGGACGAAAATGACCTAAATGTTCAACCAATGACACAAAATCACTTATTGGATGCACAAGATTGGTTAAAAACCCTAATTGGACGAGAATAAGCCGTGGGAGGACGAAAAGGACCTAAATGTTCAACCAATGACACAAATGTACTTATTGGATGCACAAGATTGGTTAAAAACCCTAATTGGACGAGAATAAGCCTAGGGAGGACGAAAATGACCTAAATGTTCAACCAATGACACAAATGTACTTATTGGATGCACAAGATTGGTTAAAAACCCTAATTGGACGAGAATAAGCCTTGGGAGGACGAAAATGACCTAAATGTTCGACAAATGGCACAAAATCACTTATTGGATGCACAAGATTGGTTAAAAACCCTAATTGGACGAGAATAAGCCTAGGGAGGACGAAAATGACCTAAATGTTCAACCAATGACACAAATGTACTTATTGGATGCACAAGATTGGTTAAAAACCCTAATTGGACGAGAATAAGCTTAGCGAGGACGAAAATGACCTAAATGTTCAACCAATGACACAAATGTACTTATTGGAAGCACAAGATTGGTTAAAAACCCTAATTGGACGAGAATAAGTCTAGGGAGGACGAAAATGACCTAAATATTCAACCAATGACACAAAATCACTTATTGGATGCACAAGATTGGTTAAAAACCCTAATTGGACGAGAATAAGCCTTGGGAGGACGAAAATGACATAAATGTTCAACCAATGACACAAAATCACTTATTGGATGCACAAGATTGTTTAAAAACCCTAATTGGGCGAGAATAAGCCTAGGGAGGACGAAAATGACCTAAATGTTCAACCAATGACACAAATGTACTTATTGGATGCACAAGATTGGTTAAAAACCCTAATTGGACGAGAATAAGCCTAGGGAGGACGAAAATGACCTAAATGTTCAACCAATGACACAAAATCACTTATTGGATGCACAAGATTGGTTAAAAACCCTAATTGGACGAGAATAAGCATTGGGAGGACCAAAATGACCTAAATGTTCAACCAAAGACACAAATGTACTTATTGGATGCACAAGATTGGTTAAAAACCCTAATTGGACGAGAATAAGCCTAGGGAGGACGAAAATGACCTAAATGTTCAACCAATGACACAAATGTACTTATTGGATGCACAAGATTGGTTAAAAACCCTAACTGGACGAGAATAAGCCTTGGGAATACGAAAATGACCTAAATGTTCAACCAATGACACAAAATCACTTATTGGAAGCACAAGATTGGTTAAAAACCCTAATTGGACGAGAATAAGCCTTGGGAGGACGAAAATGACCTAAATGTTCAACCAATGACACAAAATCACTTATTGGATGCACAAGATTGGTTAAAAACCCTAATTGGACGAGAATATACCTTTGGAGGACATAAATGACCTAAATGTTCAACCAATGACACAAATGTACATATTGGATGCACAAGATTGGTTAAAAACCCTAATTGGACGAGAATAAGCCTTGGGAGGACGAAAATGACCTAAATGTTCAACCAATGACACAAATGTACTTATTGGATGAACAAGATTGGTTAAACACCCTAATTGGACGAGAATAAGCCTTGGGAGGACGAAAATGATCTAAATGCTCAACCAATGACACAAAATCACTTATTGGATGCACAAGATTGGTTAAAAACCCTAATTGGACGAGAATAAGCCTAGGGAGGACGAAAATGACCTAAATGTTCAACCAATGACACAAATGTACTTATTGGATGCACAAGATAAATTAAAAACCCTAATTGGACGAGAATAAGCCTAGGGAGGATGAAAATGACCTAAATGTTCAACCAATGACACAAATGTACTTATTGGATGCACAAGATTGGTTAAAAACCCTAATTGGACGAGAATAAGCCTAGGGAGGACGAAAATGACCTAAATGTTCAACCAATGACACAAATGTACTTATTGGATGCACAAGATTGGTTAAAAACCCTAATTGGACGAGAATAAGCCTAGGGAGGACGAAAATGACCTAAATGTTCAACCCATGACACAAAATCACTTATTGGATGCACAAGATTTGTTAAAAACCCTAATTGGACGAGAATAAGCTTAGGGAGGACGAAAATGACCTAAATGTTCAACCAATGACACAAATGTACTTATTGGATGCACAAGATTGGTTAAAAACCCTAATTGGACGAGAATAAGCCTAGGGAGGATGTAAATGACCTAAATGTTCAACCAATGACACAAAATCAATTATTGGATGCACAAGATTGGTTAAAAACCCTAATTGGACGAGAATAAGCCTAGGGAGGACGAAAATGACCTAAATGTTCAACCAATGACACAAATGTACTTATTGGATGCACAAGATTGGTTAAAAACCCTAATTGGACGAGAATAAGCCTAGGGAGGACGAAAATGACCTAAATGTTCAACCAATGACACAAAATCATTGATTGGATGCACAAGATTGGTTAAAAACCCTAATTGGACGAGAATAAGCCTAGGGAGGACGAAAATGACCTAAATGTTCAACCAATGACACAAATGTACTTATTGGATGCACAAGATTGTTTAAAAACCCTAATTGGACGAGAATAAGCCTAGGGAGGACGAAAATGACCTAAATGTTCAACCAATGACACAAAATCACTTATTGGATGCACAAGATTGTTTAAAAACCCTAATTGGACGAGAATAAGCCTTGGGAGGACGAAAATGACCTAAATATTCAACCAATGATACAAAATGGCAATAAATCACTTATTGGATACACAACATTGGTTAAAAACCCTAATTGGACGAGAATAAGCCTTGAGAGGACGAAAATGACCTACATGTTCAACCAATGGCAATAAATCACTTATTGGATGCACAAGATTGGTTAAAAACCCTAATTGGACGATAATAAGCCTAGGGAGGATGATAATGACCTAAATGTTCAACCAATGACACAAATGTACTTATTGGATGCACAAGATTGGTTAAAAACCCTAATTGGACGAGAATAAGCCTAGGGAGGACGAAAATGACATAAATGTTCAACCAATGACACAAATGTACTTATTGGATGCACAAGATTGGTTAAAAACCCTAACTGGACGAAATAAGCCTAGGGAGGACAAAAATGACCTAAATGTTCAACCAATGACACAAAATCACTTATTGGATGCACAAGATTGGTTAAAAACCCTAATTGGACGAGAATAAGCCTTGGGAGGAAGAAAATGTCCTAAATGTTCAACCTGTGACACAAATGTACTTATTGGATGCACAAGATTGGTTAAAAACCCTAATTGGACGATAATAAGCCTAGGGAGGACGAAAATGACCTAAATGTTCAACCAATGACACAAATGTACTTATTGGATGCACAAGATTGGTTAAAAACCCTAATTGGACGAGAATAAGCCTTGGGAGGACGAAAATGACCTAATGGTTCAACCAATGATACAAAATCACTTATTGGATGCACAAGATTGGTTAAAAACCCTAATTGGACGAGAATAAGCCTTGAGAGGACGAAAATGACCTACATGTTCAACCAATGGCAATAAATCACTTATTGGATGCACAAGATTGGTTAAAAATCCTAATTGGACTAGAATAAGCCTTGGGAGGACGAAAATGACCTAAATCTTCAACCAATGACACAAAATCATTTAATGGATGCACAAGATTGGTTAAAAACCCTAATTGGACGAGAATAAGCCTAGGGAGGACGAAAATGACCTAAATGTTCAACCAATGACACAAATGTACTTATTGGATGCACAAGATTGGTTAAAAACCCTAATTGGAAGAGAATAAGCCTTGGGAGGACGAAAATGACTTAAATGTTCAACCAATGACATAAAATCACTTATTAGATACACAAGATTGGTTAAAAACCCTAATTGGACGAGAATAAGCCTAGGGAGGAGGAAAATGATCTAAATGTTCAACCGATGACACAAATGTACTTATTGGATGCACATGATTGGTTAAAAACCCTAATTGGACGAGAATAAGCCTAGGGAGGACGAAAATGACCTAAATGTTCAACCAATGACACAAATGTACTTATTGGATGCACAAGATTGGTTAAAAACCCTAATTGGACGAGAATAAGCCTAGGGAGGACGAAAATGACCTAAATGTTCAACCAATGACACAAATGTACTTATTGGATGCACAAGATTTGTTAAAAACCGTAATTGGATGAGAATAAGCCTAGGGAGGACGAAAATGACCTAAATGTTCAACCAATGACACAAATGTACTTATTGGATGCACAAGATATGTTAAAAACCCTAATTGGACGAGAATAAGACTAGGGAGGACGAAAATGACCTAAATGTTCAACCAATGACACAAAATCACTTATTGGATGCACAAGATTGGTTAAAAACCCTAATTGGACGAGAATAAGCCTTGGGAGGACGGAAATGACCTAAATGTTCAACCAATGACACAAAATCACTTATTGGATGCACAATATTGGTTAAAAACCCTAATTGGACGAGAATAAGCCTTGGGAGGACGAAATTGACCTAAATGTTCAACCAATGACACAAATGTACTTATTGGATGCACAAGATTGGCTAAACACCCTAATTGGACGAGAATAAGCCTAGGGAGGACGAAAATGACCTAAATGTTCAACCAATGACACAAATGTACTTATTGGATGCACAAGATTGGTTAAAAACCCTAATTGGACGAGAATAAGCCTAGGGAGGACGAAAATGACCTAAATGTTCAACCAATGACACAAATGTACTTATTGGATGCACAAGATTGGTTAAAAACCCTAATTGGACGAGAATAAGCCTAGGGAGGAAGAAAATGGCCTAAATGTTCAACCAATTACACACATGTACTTATTGGATGCACAAGATTGGTTAAAAACCCTAATTGAACGAGAATAAGCCTAGGGAGGACGAAAATGACCTAAATGTTCAACCAATGACACAAATGTACTTATTGGATGCACAAGATTGGTTAAAAACCCTAATTGGACGAGAATAAGCCTAGGGAGGACGAAAATGACCTAAATGTTCAACCAATGACACACATGCACTTATTGGATGCACAAGATTGGTTAAAAACCCTAATTGGACGAGAATAAGCCTTGGGAGGACGAAAATGACCTAAATGTTCAACCAATGACACAAATGTACTTATTGGATGCACAAGATTGGTTAAAAACCCTAATTGGACGAGAATAAGCCTTGGGAGGAGAAAAATGACCTAAATGTTTAACCAATGACACAAATGTACTTATTGGATGCACAAGATTGGTTAAAAACCCTAATTGGAAGGGAATAAGCCTTGGGAGGATAAAAATGACCTAAATGTTCAACCAATGAAACAAAATCACTTAATTGATGCACATGATTGGTTAAAAACCCTAATTGGACGAGAATAAGCCTAGGGAGGACGAAAATGACCTAAATGTTCAACCAATGACACAAATGTACTTATTGGATGCACAAGATTGGTTAAAAACCCTAATTGGACGAGAATAAGCCTAGGGAGGACGAAAATGACCTATATGTTCAACCAATGACACAAATGTACTTATTGGATGCATAAGATTGGTTAAAAACCCTAATTGGAAGAGAATAAGCCTAGGGAGCACGAAAATGACCTAAATGTTCAACCAATGACACAAATGTACTTATTGGATGCACAAGATTGGTTAAAAACCCTAATTGGAAGGGAATAAGCCTTGGGGGGATAAAATTACCTAAATGTACAACCAATGACACAAAATCACTTATTCGATGCACAAGATTGGTTAACAACCCTAATTGGACGAGAATAAACCTAAGGAGGACGAAAATAACCTAAATGTTCAACCAATGACACAAATGTACTTATTGGATGCACAAGATTGGTTAAAAACCCTAATTGGACGAGAATAAGCCTAGGGAGGACGAAAATGACCTAAATGTTCAACCAATGACACAAATGTACTTATTGGATGCACAAGATAAATTAAAAACCCTAATTGGACGAGAATAAGCCTAGGGAGGATGAAAATGACCTAAATGTTCAACCAATGACACAAATGTACTTATTGGATGCACAAGATTGGTTAAAAACCCTAATTGGACGAGAATAAGCCTAGGGAGGACGAAAATGACCTAAATGTTCAACCAATGACACAAATGTACTTATTGGATGCACAAGATTGGTTAAAAACCCTAATTGGACGAGAATAAGCCTAGGGAGGACGAAAATGACCTAAATGTTATACGAATGACACAAATGTACTTATTGGATGCACAAGATTGGTTAAAAACCCTAATTGGACGAGAATAAGCCTAGGGAGGACGAAAATGACCTAAATGTTCAACCAATGACACAAAATCACTTATTGGATGCACAAGATTGGTTAAAAACCCTAATTGGCAAAGAATAAGCCTTGGGAGAAAGAAAATGACCTAAATGTTCAACCAATGACACAAAATCACTTATTCGATGCACAAGATTGGTTAAAAACCCTAATTGGACACGAATAAGCCTCGGGAGGACGAAAATGACCTAAATGTTCAACCGATGACACAAAATCACTTATTGGATGCACAAGATTGGTTAAAAACCCTAATTAGACGAGAATAAGCCTCGGGAGGACGAAAATGACTTAAATGTTCAACCAATGACACAAATGTAATTATTGGATGCACAAGATTGGTTAAAAACCCTAATTGGAGGAGAATAAGACTAGGGAGGACCAAAATGACCTAAATGTTCAACCAATGACACAAAATCACTTATTGGATGCACAAGATTGGTTAAAAACCCTAATTGGACACGAATAAGCCTCGGGAGGACGAAAATGACTTAAATGTTCAACCAATGACACAAATGTACTTATTGGATGCACAAGATTGGTTAAAAACCCGAATTGGAAGAGAATAAGCCTAGGGAGGACGAAACTGACCTAAATGTTCAACCAATGACACAAAATCACTTATTCGATGCACAAGATTGGATAAAAACCCTAATTGGACGAGAATAAGCCTAGGGAGGACGAAAATGACCTAAATGTTCAACCAATGACACAAATGTACTTATTGGATGCACAAGATTGGTTAAAAACCCTAATTGGACGAGAATAAGCCTAGGGAGGACGAAAATGACCTAAATGTTCAACCAATGACACAAATGTACTTATTGGATGCACAAGATTGTTTAAAAACCCTAATTGGACGAGAATAAGCCTAGGGAGGACGAAAATGAACTAAATGTTCAACCAATGAGACAAAATCACTTATTGGATGCACAAGATTGGTTAAAAACCCTAATTGGACGAGAATAAGCCTTGAGAGTACGAAAATGACCTACATGTTCAACCGATGGCAATAAATCACTTATTGGATGCACAAGATTGGTTAAAAATCCTAATTGGACTAGAATCAGCCTTGGGAGGACGAAAATGACCTAAATGTTCAACCAATAACACCAAATCATTTAATGGATGCACAAAATTGGTTAAAACCCTAATTAGACGAGAATAAGCCTAGGGAGGACGAAGATGACCTAAATGTTCAACCAATGACACAAAATCACTTATTGGATGCACAAGATTGGTTAAAAACCCTAATTGGACGAGAATAAGCCTTGGGAGGACGAAAATGACCTAAACGTTCAACCAATGGTACAAAATCACTTATTGGATGCACAAGATTGGTTAAAAACCCTAATTGGACGAGAATAAGCCTTGAGAGGACGAAAATGACCTACATGTTCAACCAATGGCAATAAATCACTTATTGGATGCACAAGATTGGTTAAAAATCCTAATTGGACTAGAATAAGCCTTGGGAGGACGAAAATGACCTAAATGTTCAACCAATGACACAAAATCATTTAATGGATGCACAAGATTGGTTAAAAACCCTAATTGGACGAGAATAGGCCTAGGGAGGACGAAAATGACCTAAATGTTTAACCAATGACACAAAATTACTTATTGGATGCACAGGATTGGTTAAAAACCCTAATTGGACGAAATAAGCCTAGGGAGGACAAAAATGACCTAAATGTTCAACCAATGACACAAAATCACTTATTGGATGCACAAGATTGGTTAAAAACCCTAATTGGACGAGAATAAGCCTAGGGAGGACGAAAATGACCTAAATGTTCAACCAATGACACAAATGTTTTTATTGGATGCACAAGATTGGTTAAAAACCCTAATTGGATGAGAAGAAGCCTAGGGAGGACGATAATGACCTAAATGTTCAACCAATGACACAAAATCACTTATTGGATGCACAAGATTGGTTAAAAACCCTAATTGGACGAGAATAAGCCTTGGGAGGACGAAAATGACCTAAATGTTCAACCAATGACACAAAATCACTTATTGGATGCACAAGATTGGTTAAAAACCCAAATTGGACGAGAATTAGCCTAGGGAGGACAAAAATGACCTAAATGCTCAACCAATGACACCAAATCACTTATTGGATGCACAAGATTGGTTAAAAACCCTAATTGGACGAGAATAAGCCTAGGGAGGACGAAAATGACCTAAATGTTCAACCAATGACACAAATGTACTTATTGGATGCACAAGATTGGTTAAAAACCCTAATTGGACGAGAATAAGCCTTGGTAGGACAAAAATGACCTAAATGTTCAACCAATGACACAAAATAACTTGTTGGATGCACAAGACTGGTTAAAAACCCTAATTGGACGAGAATAAGCCTTGGGAGGACGAAATTGACCTAAATGTTCAACCAATGACACAAAACCCCTTATTGGATGCACAAGACAGGTTAAAAACCCTAATTGGACGAGAATAAGCCTAGGGAGGACGAAAATGACCTAAATGTTCAACCAATGACACAAATGTACTTATTGGATGCACAAGATTGGTTAAAAACCCTAATTGGACGAGAATAAGCCTAGGGAGGACGAAAATGACCTAAATGTTCAACCAATGACACAAATGTACTTATTGGATGCACAAGATTGGTTAAAAACCCTAATTGGACGAGAATAAGCCTTGGTAGGACGAAAATGACCTAAATGTTCAACCAACGACACAAAATCACTTATTGGATGCACAAGATTGGTTAAAAACCCTAATTGGACGAGAATAAGCCTTGGGAGGACGAAAATGACCTAAATGTTCAACCAATGACACAAATGTACTTATTGGATGCACAAGATTGGTTAAAAACCCTAATTGGACGAGAATAAGCCTAGGGAGGACGAAAATGACCTAAATGTTCAACCAATGACACAAATGTACTTATTGGATGCACAAGATTAATTAAAAACACTAATTGGACGAGAATAAGCCTTGGGAGGACGAAAATGACCTAAATGTTCAACCAATGACACAAAATCACTTATTGGATGCACAATATTGGTTAAAAACTCTAATTGGATGAGAATAAGCCTTGGGAGGACGAAAATGACCTAAATGTTCAACCAATGACACAAAATCACTTATTGGATGCACTAGATTGGTTAAAAACCCTAATTGGACGAGAATAAGCCGTGGGAGGACGAAAATGACCTAAATGTTCAACCAATGACACAAATGTACTTATTGGATGCACAAGATTGGTTAAAAACCCTAACTGGAAGAGAATAAGCCTAGGGAGGACGAAAATGACCTAAATGTTCAACCAATGACACAAATGTACTTATTGGATGCACAAGATTGGTTAAAAACCCTAATTGGACGAGAATAAGCCTAGGGAGGACGAAAATGACCTAAATGTTCAACCAATGACACAAATGTACTTATTGGATGCACAAGATTGGTTAAAAACCCTAATTGGACGAGAATAAGCCTTGGGAGGACGAAAATGACCTAAATGTTCGACAAATGGCACAAAATCACTTATTGGATGCACAAGATTGGTTAAAAACCCTAATTGGACGAGAATAAGCCTAGGGAGGACGAAAATGACCTAAATGTTCAACCAATGACACAAATGTACTTATTGGATGCACAAGATTGGTTAAAAACCCTAATTGGACGAGAATAAGCCTAGGGAGGACGAAAATGACCTAAATGTTCAACCAATGACACAAATGTACTTATTGGATGCACAAGACAAGTTAAAAACCCTAATTGGACGAGAATAAGCCATGGGAGGACGAGAATGACCTAAATGTTCAACCAATGACACAAAATCACTTATTGGATGCACAAGATTGGTTAAAAACAATCACTTATTGGATGCACAAGATTGGTTAAAAAACCTAATTGGACGAGAATAAGCCTAGGGAGGACGAAAATGACCTAAATGTTCAACCAATGACACAAATGTACTTATTGGATGCACAAGATTGGTTATAAAAACCTAATTGGACGAGAATAAGCCTAGGGAGGACGAAAATGACCTAAATGTTCAACCAATGACACAAATGTACTTATTGGATGCACAAGATAAATTAAAAACCCTAATTGGACGAGAATAAGCCTAGGGAGGACGAAAATGGCCTAAATGTTCAACCAATAACACAAAATCACTTATTGGATGCACAAGATTGGTTAAAAACCCTAATTGGACGAGAATAAGCCTAGGGAGGACGAAAATGACCTAAATGTTCAACCAATGACACAAATGTACTTATTGGATGCACAAGATTGGTTAAAAACCCTAATTGGACTAGAATAAGCCTTGGGAGGACGAAAATGACCTAAATGTTCAACGTATGGCACAAAATCACTTATTGGATGCACAAGATTGGTTAAAAACCCTAATTGGACGAGAATAAGCCTAGGGAGGACGAAAATGACCTAAATGTTCAACCAATGACACAAAATCACTTATTGGATGCACAAGATTGGTTAAAAACCCTTATTAGATGAGAATAAGCCTAGGGAGGACGAAAATGACCTATATGTTCAACCAATGACACAAATGTACTTATTGGATGTACAAGATTTGTTAAAAACCCTAATTGGACAAGAATAAGCCTTGGGAGGACGAAAATGACCTAAATGTTCAAACAATGACACAAATGTACTTATTGGATGCACAAGATTGGTTAAAAACCCTAATTGGACGAGAATAAGCCTAGGGAGGACGAAAATGACTTAAATGTTCAACCTATGACACAAATGTACTTATTGGATGCACAAGATTGGTTAAAAACCCTAATTGGACGAGAATAAGCCTAGGGAGGACGAAAATGACCTAAATGTTCAACCAATGACACAAATGTACTTATTGGATGCACAAGATTGGTTAAAAACCCTAATTGCACGAGAATAAGCCTAGGGAGGACGAAAATGACATAAATGTTCAACCAATGACACAAATGTACTTATTGGATGCACAAGATTGGTTAAAAACCCTAATTGGACGAGAATAATTCTAGGGAGGACGAAAATGACCTAAATGTTCAACCAATGACACAAAATCATTTATTGGATGCACAAGATTGTTTAAAAACCCTAATTGGACGAGAATCAACCTTGGGAGGACGAAAATGACCAAAATGTTCAACCAATGATACAAAATGGCAATAAATCACTTATTGGAAGCACAAGATAGGTTAAAAACCCTAATTGGACGAGAATAAGCCTTGAGAGGACGAAAATGACCTACATGTTCAACCAATGGCAATAAATCACTTATTGGATGCACAAGATTGGTTAAAAATCCTAATTGGACTTGAATAAGCCTTGGGAGGACGAAAATGACCTAAATGTTCAACCATTGACACAATATTACTTATTGGATGCACAAGATTGGTTAAAAACCCTAATTGGACGAATAAAGCCTAGGGAGGACAAAAATGACCTAAATGTTCAACCAATGACACAAAATCACTTATTGGATGCACAAGATTGGTTAAAAACCCTAATTGGACGAGAATAAGCCTAGGGAGGACGAAAATGACCTAAATGTTCAACCAATGACACAAATGTACTTATTAGATGCACAAGATTGGTTAAAAACCCTAATTGGACGAGAATAAGCCTAGGGAGGACGAAAATGACATAAATGTTCAACCAATGACACAAATGTACTTATTGGATGCACAAGATTGGTTAAAAACCCTAACTGGACGAGAATAAGTCTAGGGAGGACGAAAATGACCTAAATGTTCAACCAATGACACAAAATCACTTATTGGATGCACAAGATTGGTTAAAAACCCTAATTGGACGAGAATAAGCCTTGGGAGGACGAAAATGACCTAAATGTTCATCCAATGACACAAAATCATTTAATGGATTCACAAGATTGGTTAAAAACCCTAATTGGACGAGAATAAGCCTTGAGAGGACGAAAATGACCTACATGTTCAACCAATGGCAATAAATCACTTATTGGATGCACAAGATTGGTTAAAAATCCTAATTGGACTAGAATAAGCCTTGGGAGGACGAAAATGACCTAAATGTTCAACCAATGACACAAAATCATTTAATGGATGCACAAGATTGGTTAAAAACCCTAATTGGACGAGAATAGGCCTAGGGAGGACGAAAATGACCTAAATGTTTAACCAATGACACAAAATTACTTATTGGATGCACAGGATTGGTTAAAAACCCTAATTGGACGAAATAAGCCTAGGGAGGACAAAAATGACCTAAATGTTCAACCAATGACACAAAATCACTTATTGGATGCACAAGATTGGTTAAAAACCCTAATTGGACGAGAATAAGCCTAGGGAGGACGAAAATGACCTAAATGTTCAACCAATGACACAAATGTTTTTATTGGATGCACAAGATTGGTTAAAAACCCTAATTGGATGAGAAGAAGCCTAGGGAGGACGATAATGACCTAAATGTTCAACCAATGACACAAAATCACTTATTGGATGCACAAGATTGGTTAAAAACCCTAATTGGACGAGAATAAGCCTTGGGAGGACGAAAATGACCTAAATGTTCAACCAATGACACAAAATCACTTATTGGATGCACAAGATTGGTTAAAAACCCAAATTGGACGAGAATTAGCCTAGGGAGGACAAAAATGACCTAAATGCTCAACCAATGACACCAAATCACTTATTGGATGCACAAGATTGGTTAAAAACCCTAATTGGACGAGAATAAGCCTAGGGAGGACGAAAATGACCTAAATGTTCAACCAATGACACAAATGTACTTATTGGATGCACAAGATTGGTTAAAAACCCTAATTGGACGAGAATAAGCCTTGGTAGGACAAAAATGACCTAAATGTTCAACCAATGACACAAAATAACTTGTTGGATGCACAAGACTGGTTAAAAACCCTAATTGGACGAGAATAAGCCTTGGGAGGACGAAATTGACCTAAATGTTCAACCAATGACACAAAACCCCTTATTGGATGCACAAGACAGGTTAAAAACCCTAATTGGACGAGAATAAGCCTAGGGAGGACGAAAATGACCTAAATGTTCAACCAATGACACAAATGTACTTATTGGATGCACAAGATTGGTTAAAAACCCTAATTGGACGAGAATAAGCCTAGGGAGGACGAAAATGACCTAAATGTTCAACCAATGACACAAATGTACTTATTGGATGCACAAGATTGGTTAAAAACCCTAATTGGACGAGAATAAGCCTTGGTAGGACGAAAATGACCTAAATGTTCAACCAATGACACAAATGTACTTATTGGATGCACAAGATTGGTTAAAAACCCTAATTGGACGAGAATAAGCCTTGGGAGGACGAGAATGACCTAAATGTTCAACCTATGAGAAAAATTTACTTATTGGATGAACAAGATTGGTTAAAAACCCTAATTGGACGAGAATAAGCCTAGGGAGGACGAAAATGACCTAAATGTTCAACCAATGACACAAATGTACTTATTGGATGCACAAGATTGGTTAAAAACCCTAATTGGACGAGAATAAGCCTAGGGAGGACGAAAATGACCTAAATGTTCAACCAATGACACAATCACTTATTGGATGCACAAGATTGGTTAAAAACCCTAATTGGACGAGAATAAGCCTAGGGAGGACGAAAATGACCTAAATGTTCAACCAATGACACAAATGTACTTATTGGATGCACAAGATTGGTTAAAAACCCTAATTGGAAGAGAATAATCCTTGGGAGGACGAAAATGACCTAAATGTTCAACCAATGACACAAAATCACTTATTGGATGCACAAGATTGGTTAAAAACCCTAATTGGACGAGAATAAGCCTAGGGAGGACGAAAATGACCTAAATGTTCAACCAATGACACAAATGTACTTATTGGATGCACAAGATTGCTTAAAAACCCTAATTGGACGAGAATAAGCCTTAGGAGGACGAAAATGACCTAAAAGTTCAACGAATGACACAAATGTACTTATTGGATGCACAAGATTGGTTAAAAACCCTAATTGGACGAGAATAAGCCTTGGGAGGACGAAAATGACCTAAATGTTCAACCAATGACACAAAATCACTTATTGGATGCACAAGATTGGTTAAAAATCCTAATTGGACGAGAATAAGCCTTGCGAGGAAGAAAATGACCTAAATGTTCAACCAATGACACAAAATCACTTATTGGATGCACAAGATTGGTTAAAAACCCTAATTGGACGAGAATAAGCCTAGGGAGGACGAAAATGACCTAAATGTTCAACCAATGACACAAATGTACTTATTGGATGCACAAGATTGGTTAAAAACCCTAATGGGACGAGAATAAGCCTTGGGAGGAAGAAAATGACCTAAATGTTCAACCAATGACACAAAATCACTTATTGGATGCACAAGATTGGTTAAAAACCCTAATTGGACGAGAATAAGCCTTGGGAGGACGAAAATGACCTAAATGTTTAACCAATGACACAAAATCAGTTATTGGATGCACAAGATTGGTTAAAAACCCTAATTGGACGAGAATAAGCCTAGGGAGGACGAAAATGACCTAAATGTTCAACCAATGACACAAATGTACTTATTGGATGCACAAGATTGGTTAAAAACCCTAATTGGACGAGAATAAGCCTTGGGAGGACGAAATTGACCTAAATGTTCAACCAATAACGCAAAATCACTTATTGGATGCACAAGATTGGTTAAAAACCCTAATTGGACGAGAATAAGCCTTGGGAGGACGAAAATGACCTAAATGTTCAACCAATGACACAAAATCACTTATTGGATGCACAAGATTGGTTAAAAACCCTAATTGGACGAGAATAAGCCTTGGGAGGGCCAAAATGACCTAAATGTTCAACCAATGACACAAATGTACTTATTGGATGCACAAGATTGGTTAAAAACCCTAATTCGACGAGAATAAGCCTTCGGAGGACAAAAATGACCTAAATGTTCAACCAATGACACAAAATCACTTATTGGATGCACAAGATTGGTTAAAAACCCTAATTGGACGAGAATAAGCCTAGGGAGGACGAAAATGACCTAAATGTTCAACCAATGACACAAATGTACTTATTGGATGCACAAGATTGGTTAAAAACCTTAATCGGACGAGAATAAGCCTAGGGAGGACGAAAATGACCTAAATATTCAACCAATGACACAAAGGTACTTATTGGATGCACAAGATTGGTTAAAAACCCTAATTGAACGAGAATAAGCCTAGGGAGGACGAAAATGACCTAAATGTTCAACCAATGACACAAATGTACTTATTGGATGCACAAGATTGGTTAAAAACCCTAATTGGACGACAATAAGCCATGGGAGGACGAAAATTACCTAAATGTTCAACCAATGACACAAAATCACTTATTGGATGCACAAGATTGGTTAAAAACCCTAATTGGACGAGAATAAGCCTAGGGAGGACGAAAATGACCTAAATGTTCAACCAATGACACAAATGTACTTATTGGATATACAAGATTGGTTAAAAACCCTAATTGGACGAGAATAAGACTAGGGAGGACGAAAATTACCTAAATGTTCAACCAATGACACAAAGGTACTTATTGGATGCACAAGATTGGTTAAAAACCCTAATTGAACGAGAATAAGCCTAGGGAGGACGAAAATGACCTAAATGTTCAACCAATGACACAAATGTACTTATTGGATGCACAAGATTGGTTAAAAACCCTAATTAGACGAGAATAAGCCTAGGGAGGACGAAAATGACCTAAATGTTCAACCAATGACACAAAATCACTTATTGGATGCACAAGATTGGTTAAAAACCCTAATTGGAAGAGAATAAGCCTAGGGAGGACAAAAATGACCTAAATGTTCAACCAATGACAAAAAATCACTTATTAGATGCACAAGATTGGTTAAAAACCCTAATTGGACGAGAATAAGCCTTGGGAGGACGAAAATGACCTAAATGTTCAACCAATGACACAAAATCACTTATTGGATGCACTAGATGGGTTAAAAACCCTAATTTGACGAGAATAAGCCTAGGGAGGACGAAAATGACCTAAATGTTCAACCAATGACACAAATGTACTTATTGGATGCACAAGATTGGTTAAAAACCCTAATTAGACGAGAATAAGCCTAGGGAGGACGAAAATGACCTAAATGTTCAACCAATGACACAAAATCACTTATTGGATGCACAAGATTGGTTAAAAACCCTAATTGGACGAGAATAAGCCTAGGGAGAACGAAAATGACCTATATGTTCAACCAATGACACAAATGTACTTATTGGATGCAAAAGATTGGTTAAAAACCCTAATTGGACGAGAATAAGTCTAGGGAGGACGCAAATGACCTAAATGTTCAACCAATGACACAAAATCACTTATTGGATGCACAAGATTTGTTAAAAATCCTAATTGGACGAGAATAAGCCTAGGGAGGACGAAAATGACCTAAATGTTCAACCAATGACACAAAATTACTTATTGGATATACAAGATTGGTTAAAAACCCTAATTGGACTAAATAAGCCTAGGGAGGACAAAAATGACCTAAATGTTCAACCAATAACATAAAATCACTTATTGGATGCACAAGATTGGTTATAAACCCTAATTGGACGAGAATAAGCCTTGGGAGGACGAAAATGTCCTAAATGTTCAACCAATGACACAAATGTACTTAATGGATGCACAAGATTGGTCAAAAACTCTAATTGGATGATAATAAGCCTAGGGAGGACGAAAATGACCTAAATGTTCAACCAATGACACAAATGTACTTATTGGATGCACAAGATTGGTTAAAAACACTAATTGGACGAGAATAAGCCTAGGGAGGACGAAAATGACATAAATGTTCAACCAATGACACAAATGTACTTTTTGGATGCACAAGATTGGTTAAAAACCCTAACTGAACGAGAATAAGTCTAGGGAGGACAAAAATGACCTAAATTTTCAACCAATGACACAAAATCACTTATTGGATGCACAAGATTGGTTAAAAATCCTAATTGGACGAGAATAAGCCTTGGGAGGACGAAAATGACCTAAATGTTCAACCAATGATTCAAAGTCACTTATTGGATGCACAAGATTGGTTAAAAACCCTAATTGGACGAGAATAAGCCTTGAGAGGACGAAAATGACCTACATGTTCAACCAATGGCAATAAATCACTTATTGGATGCACAAGATTGGTTAAAAATCCTAATTGGACTAGAATAAGCCTTGGGTGGACGAAAATGACGTAAATGTTCAACCAATGACAGAAAATCACTTGTTGGATGCACAAGATTGGTTAAAAACCCTAATTGGACGAGAATAAGCCTAGGGAGGACGAAAATGACCTAAATGTTCAACCAATGACACAAATGTACTTATTGGATGCACAAGATTGGTTAAAAACCCTAATTAGACGAGAATAAGCCTAGGGAGGACGAAAATGACCTAAATATTCAACCAATGACACAAAATCACTTATTGGATGCACAAGATTGGTTAAAAACCCTAATTGGACGAGAATAAGCCTAGGGAGGACGAAAATGACCTAAATGTTCAACCAATGACACAAAATCACTTATTAGATGCACAAGATTGGTTAAAAACCCTAATAAGATGAGAATAAACCTTGGGAGGACGAAAATGACCTAAATGTTAAACCAATGGCACAAAATCACTTATTTGATTCACAAGATTATTTAAAAACCCTAATTGGACGAGAATAAACCTAGGGAGGACGAAAATGACATAAATGTTCAACCAATGACACAA
>JBBPBP010000295.1:33141-89389 GCA_037974735.1 Cicer chorassanicum
GAGAATAAACCTTGGGAGGACGAAAATGACCTAAATGTTAAACCAATGGCACAAAATCACTTATTTGATTCACAAGATTATTTAAAAACCCTAATTGGACGAGAATAAACCTAGGGAGGACGAAAATGACATAAATGTTCAACCAATGACACAATATCACTTATTGGATGCACAAGATTGGTTAAAAACCCTAATTGGACGAGAATAAGCCTAGGGACGACGAAAATGACCTAAATGTTCAACCAATGACACAAAATCACTTATTAGATGCACAAGATTGTTTAAAAACCCTAATTGGACGAGAATAAGCCTAGGGAGGACGAAAATGACATAAGTGTTCAACCAATGACACAAAATCACTTATTGGATGCACAAGATTGGTTAAAAACCCTAATTAGACGAGAATAAGCCTAGGGAGGACGAAAATGACCTAAATGTTCAACCAATGACACAAAATCACTTATTAGATGCACAAGATTGGTTAAAAACCCTAATTGGACGAGAATAAGCCTAGGGAGGACGAAAATGACCTAAATGTTCAACCAATGACACAAAATCATTTATTGGATGCACAAGATTGGTTAAAAACCCTAATTGGACGAGAATAAGCCTAGGAAGGACGAAAATGACCTAAATGTTCAACCAACAACACAAAATCACTTATTGGATGCAGAAGATTGGTTAAAAACCCTAATTGGACGAGAATAAGCCTAGGGAGGACGAAAATGACCTAAATGTTCAACCAATGACACAAATGTACTTATTGGATGCACAAGATTGGTTAAAAACCCTAATTGGACGAGAATAAGCCTAGGGAGGACGAAAATGACCTAAATGTTCAACCAATGACACAAATGTACTTATTGGATGCACAAGATTGGTTAAAAACCCTAATTGGACGAGAATAAGCCTAGGGAGGAAGAAAATGGCCTAAATGTTCAACCAATTACACACATGTACTTATTGGATGCACAAGATTGGTTAAAAACCCTAATTGAACGAGAATAAGCCTAGGGAGGACGAAAATGACCTAAATGTTCAACCAATGACACAAATGTACTTATTGGATGCACAAGATTGGTTAAAAACCCTAATTGGACGAGAATAAGCCTAGGGAGGACGAAAATGACCTAAATGTTCAACCAATGACACATAATCACTTATTGGATGCACTAGATTGGTTAAAAACCCTAATTGGACGAGAATAAGCCGTGGGAGGACGAAAAGGACCTAAATGTTCAACCAATGACACAAATGTACTTATTGGATGCACAAGATTGGTTAAAAACCCTAATTGGACGAGAATAAGCCTAGGGAGGACGAAAATGACCTAAATGTTCAACCAATGACACAAATGTACTTATTGGATGCACAAGATTGGTTAAAAACCCTAATTGGACGAGAATAAGCCTTGGGAGGACGAAAATGACCTAAATGTTCGACAAATGGCACAAAATCACTTATTGGATGCACAAGATTGGTTAAAAACCCTAATTGGACGAGAATAAGCCTAGGGAGGACGAAAATGACCTAAATGTTCAACCAATGACACAAATGTACTTATTGGATGCACAAGATTGGTTAAAAACCCTAATTGGACGAGAATAAGCCTAGGGAGGATGAAAATGATCTAAATGTTCAACCAATGACACAAAATCACTTATTGGATGCACAAGATTGGTTAAAAACCCTAATTGGATGAGAATAAGCCTAGGGAGGACGAAAATGACCTAAATGTTCAACCAATGACACAAATGTACTTATTGGATGCACAAGATTGGTTAAAAACCCTAATTAGACGAGAATAAGCCTAGGGAGGACGAAAATGACCTAAATGTTCAACCAATGACACAAATGTACTTATTGGATGCACAAGATAGGTTAAAAACCCTAATTGGGCGAGAATAAGCCTTCGGAGGACAAAAATGACCTAAATGTTCAACCACTGACACAAAATCACTTATTGGATGCACAAGATTGGTTAAAAACCCTAATTGGACGAGAATAAGCCTTGGGAGGACGAAAATGACATAAATGTTCAACCAATGACACAAATGTACTTATTGGATGCACAAGATTGGTTAAAAACCCTAATTGGACGAGAATAAGCCTTGAGAGGAGGAAAATGACCTAAATGTTCAACCAATGACACAAATGTACTTATTGGATGCACAAGATTGGTTAAAAACCCTAATTGGACGAGAATAAGCCTTGGGAGGACGAAAATGACCTAAATGTTCAAACAATGACACAAATTCACTTATTGGATGCACAAGATTGGTTAAAAACCCTAATTGGACGAGAATAAGCCTAGGGAGGACGAAAATGACCTAAATGTTCAACCAATGACACAAATGTACTTATTGGATGCACAAGATTGGTTAAAAACCCTAATTGGACGAGAATAAGCCTTGGGAGGACGAAAATGACCTAAATGTTCAACCAATGACACAAATGTACTTATTGGATGCACAAGATTGGTTAAAAACCTTTATTGGACGAGAATAAGCCTAGGGAGGACGAAAATGACCTAAATGTTCAACCAATGACACAAAATCACTTATTGGATGCACAAGATTGGTTAAACACCCTAATTGGACGAGAATAAGCCTTGGGAGGACGAAAATGACCTAAATGTTCAACAAATGACACAAATGTACTTATTGGATGCACAAGATTGGTTAAAAACCCTAATTGGACGAGAATAAGCCTAGAGAGGAAGAAAATGACCTAAATGTTCAACGAATGACACAAATGTACTTATTGGATTCAGAAGATTGGTTAAAAACCGTAATTGTACAAGAATAAGCCTAGGGAGGACGAAAATGACCTAAATGTTCAACCAATGACACAAATGTACTTATTGGATGCACAAGATTGGTTAAAAACCCTAATTGGACGAGAATAAGCCTAGGGAGGACGAAAATGACCTAAATGTTCAACCAATGACACAAAATCACTTATTGGATGCACTAGATTGGTTAAAAACCCTAATTGGACGAGAATAAGCCGTGGGAGGATGAAAATGACCTAAATTTTCAACCAATGACACAAATGTACTTATTGGATGCACAAGATTGGTTAAAAACCCTAATTGGACGAGAATAAGCCTAGGGAGGACGAAAATGACCTAAATGTTCAACCAATGACACAAATGTACTTATTGGATGCACAAGATTGGTTAAAAACCCTAATTGGACGAGAATAAGCCTTGGGAGGACGAAAATGACCTAAATGTTCAACCAATAACACAAAATCACTTATTGGATACACAAGATTGGTTAAAAACCCTAATTGGACGAGAATAAGCCTTGGGAGGACGAAAATGACCTAAATGTTCAACCAATCACACAAAATCACTTATTGGATGCACAAGATTGGTTAAAAACCCTAATTGGACGAGAATAAGCCTTGGGAGGACGAAAATGACCTAAATGTTTAACCAATGACACAAAATCAGTTATTGGATGCACAAGATTGGTTAAAAACCCTAATTGGACGAGAATAAGCCTAGGGAGGACGAAAATGACCTAAATGTTCAACCAATGACACAAATGTACTTATTGGATGCACAAGATTGGTTAAAAACCCTAATTGGACGAGAATAAGCCTTGGGAGGACGAAATTGACCTAAATGTTCAACCAATAACGCAAAATCACTTATTGGATGCACAAGATTGGTTAAAAACCCTAATTGGACGAGAATAAGCCTTGGGAGGACGAAAATGACCTAAATGTTCAACCAATGACACAAAATCACTTATTGGATGCACAAGATTGGTTAAAAACCCTAATTGGACGAGAATAAGCCTGGGGAGGACGAAAATAACCTAAATGTTCAACCAATGACACAAAATCACTTATTGGATGCACAAGATTGGTTAAAAACCCTAATTAGACGAGAATAAGCCTAGGGAGGACGAAAATGACCTAAATGTTCAACCAATGACACAAAATCACTTATTGGATGCACAAGATTGGTTAAAAACCCTAATTGGACGAGAATAAGCCTAGGGAGGACGAAAATGACCTATATGTTCAACCAATGACACAAATGTACTTATAGGATGTACAAGATTCGTTAAAAACCCTAATTGGACAAAAAGAAGCCTTGGGAGGACGAAAATGACCTAAATGTTCAACCAATGACACAAAATCACTTATTGGATGCACAAGATTGGTTAAAAACTTTAATTGGACGAGAATAAGCCTAGGGAGGACGACAATGACCTAAATGTTCAACCAATGACACAAATGTACTTATTGGATGCACAAGATTGGTTAAAAACCCTAACTGGAGGAGAATAAGCCTAGGGAGGACGAAAATGACATAAATGTTCAACCAATGACACAAATGTACCTATTGGATGCACAAGATTGGTTAAAAACCCTAATTGGACGAGAATAAGTCTAGGGAGGACGAAAATGACCTAAATGTTCAACCAATGACACAAAATTACTTATTGGATGCACAAGATTGGTTAAAAACCCTAATTGGACGAGAATAAGCCTTGGGAGGACGAATATGACCTAAGTGTTCAACTAATGACACAAAATCATTTAATGGATGCACAAGATTGGTTAAAAACCCAAATTAGACGAGAATAAGCCTTGGGAGGACGAAAATGACCTAAATGTTCAACCAATGACACAAAATCACTTATTGGTTGCCTAAGATTGGTTAAAAACCCTAATTGGAAGAGAATAAGACTTGGGAGGACGAAAATGACCTAAATGTTCAACCAATGGCACAAAATCACTTATTGGATGCACAAGATTGATTAAAAACCCTAATTGGACGAGAATAAGCACAGGGAGGACGAAAATGACCTAAATGTTCAATCAATGACACAAATGTACTTATTGGATCCACAAGATTGGTTAAAAACCCTAATTAGACGAGAATAAGCCTAGGGAGGACGAAAATGACCTAAATGTTCAACCAATGACACAAATGTACTTATTGGATGCACAAGATTGGTTAAAAACCCTAATTGGATGAGAATAAGCCTAGGGAGGACGAAAATGACCTAAATGTTCAACCAATGACACAAAATCACTTATTGGATGCACAAGATTGGTTAAAAACCCTAATTGGACGGGAATAAGCTTTAGGAGGACGAAAATGACCTAAATGATCAACCGATGGCACAAAATCACTTATTGGATGCACAAGATTGGTTAAAAACCCTAATTGGACGAGAATAAGCCTAGGGAGGACGAAAATGACCTAAATGTTCAACCAATGACACAAAATCACTTATTGGATGCACAAGATTGGTTAAAAACCCTAATTGGACGAGAATAAGCCTAGGGAGGACGAAAATGACCTAAATGTTCAACCAATGACACAAATGTACTTATTGGATGCACAAGATTGGTTAAAAACCCTAATTGGACGAGAATAAGCATAGGGAGGACGAAAATGATCTAAATGTTCAACCAATGACACAAAATCACTTATTGGATGCGCATGATTGGTTAAAAACCCTAATTGGACGAGAATAAGCCTAGGGAGGACGAAAATGACCTAAATGTTCAACCAATGACACAAAATCACTTATTGGATGCACAAGATTGGTTAAAAACCCTAATTGGACGAGAATAAGCCTAGGGAGGACGAAAATGACCTAAATGTTCAACCAATGGCACAAAATCACTTATTGGATGCACAAGATTGTTAAAAAACCCTAATTGAACGAAAATAAGCCTAGGGAGGACGAAAATGACCTAAATGTTCAACCAATGACACAAAATCACTTATTGGATGCACAAGATTGGTTTAAAAACCCTAATGGGACGAGAATAAGCCTAGGGAGGACGAAAATGACCTAAATGTTCAACCAATGACACAAAATCACTTATTGGATGCACAAGATTGGTTAAAAACCCTAATTGGACGAGAATAAGCCTAGGGAGGACGAAAATGACCTAAATGTTCAACCAATGACACAAGCGTACTTATTGGATGCACAAGATTGGTTAAAAACCCTAATTGGACGAGAATAAGCCTAGGGAGGACGAAAATGACCTAAATGTTCAACCAATGACACAAATGTACTTATTGGATGCACAAGATTGGTTAAAAACCCTAATTGGACGAGAATAAGCCTAGGGAGGACGAAAATGACAATAAATGTTCAACCAATGACACAAAATCATTTAATGGATTCACAAGATTGGTTAAAAACCCTAATTGGACGAGAATAAGCCTAGGGAGGACGAAAATGACCTAAATGTTCAACCAATGACACAAATATACTTATTGGATGCACAAGATTGGTTAATAACCCTAATTGGACGAAATAAGCCTAGGGAGGACAAAAATGACCTAAATGTTCAACCAATGACACAAAATCACTTATTGGATGCACAAGATTGGTTAAAAACCCTAATTGGACGAGAATAAGCCTTGGGAGGACGAAAATGACCTAAATGATCAACCAATGACACAAAATAACTTATTGGATGCACAAGATTGGTTAAAAACCCTAATTATACGAGAATAAGCATAGGGAGGACGAAAATGACCTAAATGTTTAACCAATGACACAAAATCACTTATTGGATGCACAAGATTGGTTAAAAACCCTAATTGGACGAGAATAAGCCTTGGGAGGACGAAAATGACCTAAATGTTCAACCAATGACACAAAATCACTTATTGGATGCACAAGATTGGTTAAAAACCCTAATTGGACGAGAATAAGCCTTGGGAGGACGAAAATGACCTAAATGTTCAACCAATGACACAAAATCACTTATTGGATGCATATGATTGGTTAAAAACCCTAATTGGAAGAGAATAAGCCTAGGGAGGACAAAAATGACCTAAATGTTCAACCAATGACACAAAATCACTTATTGGATGCACAAGATTGGTTAAAAACCCTAATTGGACGAGAATAAGCCTTGGGAGGACGAAAATGACCTAAATGTTCAACCAATGACACAAAATCACTTATTGGATGCACAAGATTGGTTAAAAACCCTAATTGGATGAGAATAAGCTTTTGGAGGACATAAATGACCTAAATGTTCAACCAATGAAACAAATGTACTTATTGGATGCACAAGATTGTTAAAAAACCCTAATTGGACGAGAATATGCCTTGGGAGGACGAAAATGACCTAAATGTTCAACCAATGGCATAAAATCACTTATTGGATGCACAAGATTGTTAAAAATCCCTAATTGGACGAGAATAAGCCTAGGGAGGACGAAAATGACCTAAATGTTCAACCAATGACACAAAATCACTTATTGGATGCACAAGATTGGTTAAAAACCCTAATTGGACGAGAATAAGCCTTGGGAGGACGAAAATGACCTAAATGTTCAACCAATGACACAAAATCACTTATTCGATGCACAAGCTTGGTTAAAAACCCTAATTGGACGAGAATAAGCCTTGGGAGGACGAAAATGACCTAAATGTTTAACCAATGACACAAAATCACTTATTGGATGCACAAGATTGGTTAAAAACCCTAATTGGACGAGAATAAGCCTTGGGAGGACGAAAATGACATAAATGTTCAACCAATGACACAAAATCACTTATTGGATGCACAAGATTGTTTAAAAACCCTAATTGGGCGAGAATAAGCCTAGGGAGGACGAAAATGACCTAAATGTTCAACCAATGACACAAATGTACTTATTGGATGCACAAGATTGGTTAAAAACCCTAATTGGACGAGAATAAGCCTAGGGAGGACGAAAATGACCTAAATGTTCAACCAATGACACAAAATCACTTATTGGATGCACAAGATTGGTTAAAAACCCTAATTGGACGAGAATAAGCCTAGGGAGGACGAAAATGACCTAAATGTTCAACTTATGACACAAATGTACTTATTGGATGCACAAGATTGGTTAAAAACCCTAATTGGACGAGAATAAGCCTAGGGAGGACGAAAATGACCTAAATGTTCAACCAATGACACAAATGTACTTATTGGATGCACAAGATTGGTTAAAAACACTAATTGAAAGAGAATAAGCCTAGGGAGGACGAAAATGACCTAAATGTTCAACCAATGACACAAAATCACTTATTGGATGCACAAGATTGGTTAAAAACCCTAATTGGACGAGAATAAGCCTAGGGAGGACGAAAATGACCTAAATGTTCAACCAATGACACAAATGTACTTATTGGATGCACAAGATTGGTTAAAAACCCTAATTAGACGAGAATAAGCCTATGGAGGACGAAAATGACCTAAATGTTCAACCAATGACACAAAATCACTTATTGGATGCACAAGATTGGTTAAAAACCCTAATTGGACGAGAATAAGCCTTGGGAGGACGAAAATAACCTAAATGTTCAAACAATGATACAAAATCACTTATTGGATGCACAAGATTGGTTAAAAACCCTAATTAGACGAGAATAAGCCTAGGGAGGACGAAAATGACCTAAATGTTCAACCAATGACACAAAATCACTTATTGGATGCACAAGATTGGTTAAAAACCCTAATTGGACGAGAATAAGCCTTGGGAGGACGAAAATGACCTAAATGTTAACCCAATGTCACAAATGTACTTATTGGATGCACAAGATTGGTTAAAAACCCTAATTGGACGAGAATAAGCCTAGGGAGGACGAAAATGACCTAAATGTTCAACCAATGACACAAAATCACTTATTGGATGCACAAGATTGGTTAAAAACCCTAATTGGACGAGAATAAGCCTTGGGAGGACGACAATGACCTAAATGTTCAACCAATGATACAAAATCACTTATTGGATGCACAAGATTGGTTAAAAACCCTACTTGGACGAGAATAAGCCTTGAGAGGACGAAAATGACCTACATGTTCAACCAATGGCAATAAATCACTTATTGGATGCACAAGATTGGTTAAAAATCCTAATTGGACTAGAATAAGCCTTGGGAGGACGAAAATGACCTAAATGTTCAACCAATGACACAAAATCATTTAATGGATGCACAAGATTGGTTAAAAACCCTAATTGGACGAGAATAAGCCTAGGGAGGACGAAAATGAACTAAATGTTCAACCAATGACACAAAATTACTTATTGGATGCACAAGATTGGTTAAAAACCCTAATTGGACGAAATAAGCCTAGGGAGGACAAAAATTACCTAAATGTTCAACCAATGACACAAAATCACTTATTGGATGCACAAGATTGGTTAAAAACCCTAATTGGACGAGAATAAGCCTAGGGAGGACGAAAATGACCTAAATGTTCAACCAATGACACAAATGTACTTATTGGATGCACAAGATTGGTTAAAAACCCTAATTGGACGAGACTAAGACTAGGGAGGACGAAAATGACCTAAATGTTCAACCAATGACACAAAATCACTTATTGGATGCACAAGATTGGTTAAAAACCCTAATTGGACGAGAATAAGCCTTGGGAGGACGAAAATGACCTAAATGTTCAACCAATGACACAAAATCACTTATTGGATGCACAAGATTGGTTAAAAACCCAAATTGGACGAGAATTAGCCTAGGGAGGACAAAAATGACCTAAATGCTCAACCAATGACACCAAATCACTTATTGGATGCACAAGATTGGTTAAAAACCCTAATTGGACGAGAATAAGCCTAGGGAGGACGAAAATGACCTAAATGTTCAACCAATGACACAAATGTACTTATTGGATGCACAAGATTGGTTAAAAACCCTAATTGGACGAGAATAAGCCTTGGTAGGACAAAAATGACCTAAATGTTCAACCAATGACACAAAATAACTTGTTGGATGCACAAGACTGGTTAAAAACCCTAATTGGACGAGAATAAGCCTTGGGAGGACGAAATTGACCTAAATGTTCAACCAATGACACAAAACCCCTTATTGGATGCACAAGACAGGTTAAAAACCCTAATTGGACGAGAATAAGCCTAGGGAGGACGAAAATGACCTAAATGTTCAACCAATGACACAAATGTACTTATTGGATGCACAAGATTGGTTAAAAACCCTAATTGGACGAGAATAAGCCTAGGGAGGACGAAAATGACCTAAATGTTCAACCAATGACACAAATGTACTTATTGGATGCACAAGATTGGTTAAAAACCCTAATTGGACGAGAATAAGCCTTGGTAGGACGAAAATGACCTAAATGTTCAACCAACGACACAAAATCACTTATTGGATGCACAAGATTGGTTAAAAACCCTAATTGGACGAGAATAAGCCTTGGGAGGACGAAAATGACCTAAATGTTCAACCAATGACACAAATGTACTTATTGGATGCACAAGATTGGTTAAAAACCCTAATTGGACGAGAATAAGCCTTGGGAGGACGAAATGAACTAAATGTTCAACCAATGACACAAATGTACTTAATGGATGCACAAGATTGGTTAAAAACCCTAATTGGACGAGAATAAGCCTTGGGAGGAAGAAAATGACCTAAATGTTCAACCAATGACACAAAATCACTTATTGGATGCACAAGATTGGTTAAAAACCCTAATTGGACGAGAATAAGCCTTGGGAGGACGAAAATGACCTAAATGTTCAACCAATGACACAAAATCACTTATTGGATGCACAAGATTGGTTAGAAACCCTAATTCGACGAGAATAATCCTTAGGAGGACGAAAATGACCTAAATGTTCAACCAATGACACAAAATCACTTATTGGATGCACAAGATTGGTTAAAAACCCTAATTGGACGAGAATAAGCCTTGGGAGGACGAAAATGACCTAAATGTTCAACCAATGACACAAAATCACTTATTGGATGCACAAGATTGGTTAAAAACCCTAATTGGACGAGAATAAGCCTTGGGAGGACGAAAATGACCTAAATGTTCAACCAATGACACAAAATCCCTTATTTGATGGACAAGATTGGTTAAAAACCCTAATTGGACGAGAATAAGCCTTGGGAGGACGAAAATGACCTAAATGTTCAACCAATGACACAAATGTACTTATTGGATGCACAAGATTGGTTAAAAACCCTAATTGGACGAGAATAAGCCTAGGGAGGACGAAAATGACCTAAATGTTCAACCAATGACACAAATGTACTTATTGGATGCACAAGATTGGTTAAAAACCCTAATTGGACGAGAATAAGCCTTGGGAGGACGAAAATGACCAATATGTTCAACCAATGTCAAAAAATCACTTATTGGATGCATAAGATTGGTTAAAAACCCTAATTGGACGAGAATAAGCCTAGGGAGGACGAAAATGACCTAAATGTTCAAACAATGACACAAATGTACTTATTGGATGCACAACATTGGTTAAAAACCCTAATTGGACAAGAATAAGCCTAGGGAGGACGAAAATGACCTAAATGTTCAACCAATGACACAAATGTACTTATTGGATGCACAAGATTGGTTAAAAACCCTAATTGGACGAGAATAAGCCTAGGGAGGACGAAAATGACCTAAATGTTCAACCAGTGACACAAATGTACTTATTGGATGCACAAGATTGGTTAAAAACCCTAATTGGACGAGAATAAGACTAGGGAGGACGAAAATGGCCCAAATGTTCAACCAATGACACAAATGTACTTATTGGATGCACAAGATTGGTTAAAAACCCTAATTGGACGAGAATAAGCCTAGGGAGGACGAAAATGACCTAAATGTTCAACCAATGACACAAATGTACTTATTGGATGCACAAGATTGGTTAAAAACCCTAATGGGACGAGAATAAGCCTTGGGAGGAAGAAAATGACCTAAATGTTCAACCAATGACACAAAATCACTTATTGGATGCACAAGATTGGTTAAAAACCCTAATTGGACGAGAATAAGCCTTGGGAGGACGAAAATGACCTAAATGTTTAACCAATGACACAAAATCAGTTATTGGATGCACAAGATTGGTTAAAAACCCTAATTGGACGAGAATAAGCCTAGGGAGGACGAAAATGACCTAAATGTTCAACCAATGACACAAATGTACTTATTGGATGCACAAGATTGGTTAAAAACCCTAATTGGACGAGAATAAGCCTTGGGAGGACGAAATTGACCTAAATGTTCAACCAATAACGCAAAATCACTTATTGGATGCACAAGATTGGTTAAAAACCCTAATTGGACGAGAATAAGCCTTGGGAGGACGAAAATGACCTAAATGTTCAACCAATGACACAAAATCACTTATTGGATGCACAAGATTGGTTAAAAACCCTAATTGGACGAGAATAAACCTTGGGAGGACGAAAATAACCTAAATGTTCAAACAATGACACAAAATCACTTATTGGATGCACAAGATTGGTTCAAAACCCTAATTGAACAAGAATAAGCCTAGGGAGGACGAAAATGACCTAAATGTTCAACCAATGATACAAAATCACTTATTGGATGCACAAGATTGGTTAAAAACCCTAATTGGACAAGAATAAGTCCCTGGAGGATGAAAATGACCTAAATGTTCAACCAATGACACAAAATCACTTATTGGATGCACAAGATTGGTTAAAAACCCTAATTGGACGAGAATAAGCCTTGGGAGGACGAAAATGACCTAAATGTTCAACCAATGACACAAAATCACTTATTGCATGCACAAGATTGGTTAAAAACCCTAATTGGATGAGAATAATCCTTGGGAGGACAAAAATGACCTAAATTTTCAACCAATGACACAAAAGTACTTATTAGATGCACAAGATTGGTTAAGAACCCTAATTGGACAAGAATAATCCTTGGGAGGACGAAAATGACCTGAATTTTCAACCAATGACACAAAAGTACTCATTGGATGCACAAGATTGGTTAAAAACCCTAATTGGACGAGAATAAGCCTTGGGAGGACGAAAATGACCTAAATGTTCAAACAATGACACAAAATCACTTATTGGATGCACAATATTGGTTAAAAACCCTAATTGGACGAGAATAAGCCTTGGGAGGAAGAAAATAACCTAAATGATCAACCAATGACACAAAATCACTTATTGGATGCACAAGATTGGTTAAAAACCCTAATTGGACGAGAATAAGCCTTGGGAGGACGAAAATGACCTAAATGTTCAACCAATGACACAAAATAACTTATTGGATGCACAAGATTGGTTAAAAACCCTAATTGGACGAGAATAAGCCTAGGGAGGACGAAAATGACATAAATGTTCAACCAATGACACAAATGTACTTATTGGATGCACAAGATTGGTTAAAAACCCTAACTGGACGAGAATAAGTCTAGGGAGGACGAAAATGACCTAAATGTTCAACCAATGACACAAAATCACTTATTGGATGCACAAGATTGGTTAAAAACCCTAATTGGACGAGAATAAGCCTTGGGAGGACGAAAATGACCTAAATGTTCATCCAATGACACAAAATCATTTAATGGATTCACAAGATTGGTTAAAAACCCTAATTGGACGAGAATAAGCCTTGAGAGGACGAAAATGACCTACATGTTCAACCAATGGCAATAAATCACTTATTGGATGCACAAGATTGGTTAAAAATCCTAATTGGACTAGAATAAGCCTTGGGAGGACGAAAATGACCTAAATGTTCAACCAATGACACAAAATCATTTAATGGATGCACAAGATTGGTTAAAAACCCTAATTGGACGAAATAAGCCTAGGGAGGACAAAAATGGCCTAAATGTTCAACCAATGACACAAATGTACTTATTGGATGCACAAGATTGGTTAAAAACCCTAATGAGACGAGAATAAGCCTAGGGAGGACGAAAATGACCTAAATGTTCAACCAATGACACAAAATCACTTATTGGATGCACAAGATTGGTTAAAAACCCTAATTGGACAATAATAAGCCTAGGGAGGACGAAAACGACATATATGTTCAACCAATGACACAAATGTACTTATTGGATGTACAAGATTCGTTAAAAACCCTAATTGGACAAGAATAAGCCTTGGGAGGACCAAAATGACCTAAATGTTCAACCAATGACACAAAATCACTTATTGGATGCACAAGATTACTTAAAAACCCTAATTGGACGAGAATAAGCCTAGGGAGGACGAAAATGACCTAAATGTTCAACCAATGACACAAATGTACTTATTGGATGCACAAGATTGGTTAAAAACCCTAATTGGACGAGAATAAGCCTAGGGAGGACGAAAATGACATAAATGTTCAACCAATGACACAAATGTACTTATTGGATGAACAAGATTGCTTAAAAACCCTAATTGGACGAGAATAAGTCTAGGGAGGACGAAAATGACCTAAATGTTCAACCAATGACACAAATGTACTTATTGGATGCACAAGATTGGTTAAAAACCCTAATTGGACGAGAATAAGCCTTGGGAGGACGAAAATGACATAAATGTTCAACCAATGACACAAATGTACTTATTGGATGCACAAGATTCGTTAAAAACCCTAATTGGACGAGAATAAGCCTTGGGAGGACGAAAATGACCTAAATGTTCAACCAATGACACAAATGTACTTATTGGATGCACAAGATTGGTTAAAAACCCTAATTGGACGAGAATAAGCCTAGGGAGGACGAAAATGACCTAAATGTTCAACCAATGACACAAATGTACTTATTGGATGCACAAGATTGGTTAAAATCCCTAAATGGACAAGAATATGGCTTGGGAGGACGAAAATGACCTAAATGTTCAACCAATGACACAAAATCACTTATTGGATGCACAAGATTCGTTAAAAACCCTAATTGGACGAGAATAAGCCTAGGGAGGACGACAATGACCTAAATGTTCAACCAATGACACAAATGTACTTATTGGATGCACAAGATTGGTTAAAAACCCTAATTGGACGAGAATAAGCCTTGGGAGGACGAAAATGACCTAAATGTTCAACCAATGACACACAATCACTTATTGGATGCACAAGATTGGTTAAAACCCCTAATTGGACGAGAATAAGCCTTGGGAGGACGAAAATGACCTAAATGTTCAACCAATGACACAAAATCACTTATTGGATGCACAAGATTGGTTAAAAACCCTAATTGGACGAGAATAAGCCTAGGGAGGACGAAAATGACCTAAATGTTCAACCAATGACACAAATGTACTTATTGGATGCATAAGATTGGTTAAAAACCCTAATTGGACGAGAAAAAGCCTAGGGAGGATGAAAATGACCTAAATGTTCAACCAATGACACAAATGTACTTATTGGATGCACAAGATTGGTTAAAAACCCTAATTGGACGAGAATAAGCCTTGGGAGGGCGAAAATGACCTAAATGTTCAACCAATGACACAAATGTACTTATTGGATGCACAAGATTGGTTAAAAACCCTAATTGGACGAGAATAAGCCTTGGGAGGACAAAAATGACCTAAATGTTCAACCAATGACACAAATTTACTTATTGGATGCACAAAATTAGTTAAAAACCCTAATTGGACGAGAATAAGCCTTGGGAGGACGAAAATGACCTAAATGTTCAACCAATGACACAAATGTACTTATTGGATGCACAAGATTGGTTAAAAACCCTAATTGGACGAGAATAAGCCTAGGGAGGACGAAAATGACCTAAATGTTCAACCAATGACACAAATGTACTTATTGGATGCACAAGATTGGTTAAAAACCCTAATTGGACGAGAATAAGCCTTGGGAGGACGAAAATGACCTAAATGTTCGACAAATGGCACAAAATCACTTATTGGATGCACAAGATTGGTTAAAAACCCTAATTGGACGAGAATAAGCCTAGGGAGGACGAAAATGACCTAAATGTTCAACCAATGACACAAATGTACTTATTGGATGCACAAGATTGGTTAAAAACCCTAATTGGACGAGAATAAGCCTAGGGAGGACGAAAATGACATAAATGTTCAACCAATGACACAAAATCACTTATTGGATGCACAAGATTTGTTAAAAACCCTAATTGGACGAGAATAAGCCTTGGGAGGACGAAAATGACCTAAATGTTCAACCAATGACACAAAATCACTTATTGGATGAACAAGATTGGTTAAAAACCCTAATTGGACGAGAATAAGCCTTGGGAGGACGAAAATGACCTAAATGTTCAACCAATGACACAAATGCACTTATTGGATGCACAAGATTGGTTAAAAACCCTAATTGGACGAGAATAAGCCTTGGGAGGACGAAAATGACCTAAATGTTCAACCAATGTCACAAAATCACTTATTGGATGCATAAGATTGGTTAAAAACCCTAATTGGACGAGAATAAGCCTAGGGAGGACGAAAGTGACCTAAATGTTCAACCAATGACACAAATGTACTTATTGGATGCACAAGATTGGTTAAAAACCCTAATTGGACGAGAATAAGCCTAGGGAGGACGAAAATGACCTAAATGTTCAACCAATGACACAAATGTACTTATTGGATGCACAAGATTGGTTAAAAACCCTAATTGGACGAGAATAAGCCTTTGGAGGACATAAATGACCTAAATGTTCAACCAATGACACAAATGTACTTATTGGATGCACAAGATTGGTTAAAAACCCTAATTGGACGAGAATAAGCTTTTCGAGGACATAAATGACCTAAATGTTCAACCAATGACACAAATGTACTTATTGGATGCACAAGATTTGTTAAAAACCCTAATCGAACGAGAATAAGCCTAGGGAGGACATAAATAACCTAAATGTTCAACCAATGACACAAAATCACTTATGGGATGCACAAGATTGGTTAAAAACCATAATTGGACGAGAATAAGCCTTGGGAGGACGAAAATGACCTAAATGTTCAACCAATGACACAAAATCACTTATTGGATGCACAAGATTGGTTAAAAACCCTAATTGGACGAGAATAAGCCTAGGGAGGACGAAAATGACCTAAATGTTCAACCAATGACACCAAAGCACTTATTGGATGCACAAGATTGGTTAAAAACCCTAATTGGACGAGAATAAGCCTAGGGAGGACGAAAATGACCTAAATGTTCAACCAATGACACAAATGTACTTATTGGATGCACAAGATTGGTTAAAAACCCTAATTTGACGAGAATAAGCCTAGGGAGGACGAAAATGACCTAAATTTTCAACCAATTACACAAAATAACTTATTGGATGCAAAAGATTGGTTAAAAACCCTAATTGGACGAGAATAAGCCTAGGGAGGACGAAAATGACCTAAATGTTCAACCAATGACACAAAATCACTTATTGGATGCACAAGATTGGTTAAAAACCCAAATTGGACGAGAATTAGCCTAGGGAGGACGAAAATGACCTAAATGTTCAACCAATGACACCAAATCACTTATAGGATGCACAAGATTGGTTAAAAACCCTAATTGGACGAGAATAAGCCTAGGGAGGACGAAAATGACCTAAATGTTCAACCAATGACACAAATGTACTTATTGGATGCACAAGATTGGTTAAAAACCCTAATTGGACGAGAATAAGCCTTGGGAGGACGAAAATGACATAAATGTTCAACCAATGACACAAATGTACTTATTGGATGCACAAGATTTGTTAAAAACCCTAATTGGACGAGAATAAGCCTCGGGAGGACGAAAATGACATAAATGTTCGACCAATGACACAAATGTACTTATTGGATGCACAAGATTGGTTAAAAACCCTAATTGGACGAGAATAAGCCTAGGGAGGACGAAAATGACCTAAATGTTCAACCAATGACACAAATGTACTTATTGGATGCACAAGATTGGTTAAAAACCCTAATAGGACGAGAATAAGCCTAGGGAGGACGAAAATGACCTAAATGTTCAACCAATGACACAAAATCACTTATTGGATGCACAAGATTGGTTAAAAACCCTAATTGGACGAGAATAAGCCTTGGGAGGCAGAAAATGACCTAAATGTTCAACCAATGACACAAATGTACTTATTGGATGCACAAGATTGGTTAAAAACCCTAATTGGACGAGAATAAGCCTAGCGAGGAAGAAAATGACCTAAATGTTGAACAAATGACACAAATGTACTTATTGGATGCACAAGATTGGTTAAAAACCCTAATTGGACGAGAATAAGCCTAGGGAGGACGAAAATGACCTAAATGTTCAACCAATGACACAAAATCACTTATTGGATGCACAAGATTGGTTAAAAACCCTTATTTGGAGGAGAATAAGCCTTGGGACGACGAAAATGACCTAAATGTTCAACCAATGACACAAAATCACTTATTGGATGCACAAGATTGGTTAAAAACTCTAATTGGACGAGAATAAGCATTGAGAGGGTGAACATGACATAAATGTTAGACCAATGACACAAAATCACTTATTGGATGCACAAGATTGGTTAAAAACCCTAATTGGACGAGAATAAGCCTAGGGAGGACGAAAATGACATAAATGTTCAACCAATGACACAAATGTACTTATTGGATGCACAAGATTGGTTAAAAACCCAAATTGGACGAGAATAAGCCTTGGGAGGACGAAAATGACCTAAATGTTCAACCAATGACACAAATGTACTTATTGGATGCACAAGATTGGTTAAAAACCCTAATTAGACGAGAATAAGTCTAGGGAGGACGAAAATGACCTAAATGTTCAACCAATGACACAAAATCACTTATTGGATGCACAAGATTGGTTAAAAAACCTAATTGGACGAGAATAAGCCTAGGGAGGACGAAAATGACCTAAATGTTCAACCAATGACACAAAATCACTTATTGGATGCACAAGATTGGTTAAAAACCTTAAATGTTCAACCATTGACACAATATCACTTATTGGATGCACAAGATTGGTTAAAAACCCTAATTGACGAGAATAAGCCTTGGGAGGACGAAAATGACCTAAATGTTCAACCAATGACACAAAATCACTTATTGGATGCACAAGATTGGTTAAAAACCCAAATTGGACGAGAATAAGCCTTGGGAGGACGAAAATGACCTAAATGTTCAACCAATGACACAAAATAACTTATTGGATGCACAAGATTGGTTAAAAACCCTAATTGGACGAGAATAAGCCTAGGGAGGACGAAAATGACATAAATGTTCAACCAATGACACAAATGTACTTATTGGATGCACAAGATTGGTTAAAAACCCTAACTGGACGAGAATAAGTCTAGGGAGGACGAAAATGACCTAAATGTTCAACCAATGACACAAAATCACTTATTGGATGCACAAGATTGGTTAAAAACCCTAATTGGACGAGAATAAGCCTTGGGAGGACGAAAATGACCTAAATGTTCATCCAATGATACAAAATCACTTATTGGATGCACAAGATTGGTTAAAAACCCTAATTGGACGAGAATAAGCCTTGAGAGGACGAAAATGACCTACATGTTCAACCAATGTCAATAAATCACTTATTGGATGCACAAGATTGGTTAAAAATCCTAATTGGACTAGAATAAGCCTTGGGAGGACGAAAATGACCTAAATGTTCAACCAATGACACAAAATCATTTAATGGATGCACAAGATTGGTTAAAAACCCTAATTGGACGAAATAAGCCTAGGGAGGACAAAAATGGCCTAAATGTTCAACCAATGACACAAAATCACTTATTGGATGCACAAGATTGGTTAAAAATCCTAATTGGACGAGAATAAGCCTAGGGAGGACGAAAATGACCTAAATGTTCAACCAATGACACAAAATCATTTAATGGATGCACAAGATTATTTTAAAAACCCTAATTGGACGAAATAAGCCTAGGGAGGAAAAAAATGGCCTAAATGTTCAACCAATGACACAAAATCACTTATTGGATGCACAAGATTGGTTAAAAATCCTAATTGGACGAGAATAAGCCTAGGGAGGACGAAAATGACCTAAATGTTCAACCAATGACACAAATGTACTTATTGGATGCACAAGATTGGTTAAAAACCCTAATGAGACGGGAATAAGCCTAGGGAGGACGAAAATGACCTAAATGTTCAACCAATGACACAAATGTACTTATTGGATGCACAAGATTGGTTAAAAACCCTAATGAGACGAGAATAAGCCTAGGGAGGACGAAAATGACCTAAATGTTCAACCAATGACACAAAATCACTTATTGGATGCACAAGATTGGTTAAAAACCCTAATTGGACAATAATAAGCCTAGGGAGGACGAAAACGACATATATGTTCAACCAATGACACAAATGTACTTATTGGATGTACAAGATTCGTTAAAAACCCTAATAGGACAAGAATAAGCCTTGGGAGGACGAAAATGACCTAAATGTTCAACCAATGACACAAAATCACTTATTGGATGCACAAGATTAGTTAAAAACCCTAATTGGACGAGAATAATCCTAGGGAGGACGAAAATGACCTAAATGTTCAACCAATGACACAAATGTACTTATTGGATGCACAAGATTGGTTAAAAACCCTAATTGGACGAGAATAAGCCTAGGGAGGACGAAAATGACATAAATGTTCAACCAATGACACAAATGTACTTATTGGATGCACAAGATTGGTTAAAAACCCTAATTGGACGAGAATAAGTCTAGGGAGGATGAAAATGACCTAAATGTTCAACCAATGACACAAAATCACTTATTGGATGCACAAGATTGGTTAAAAATCCTAATTTGACGAGAATAAGCCTTGGGAGGACGAAAATGACCTAAATGTTCAACCAATGACACAAAATCACTTATTGGATGCACAAGATTGGTTAAAAACCCTAATTGGACGAGAATAAGCCTAGGGAGGACGAAAATGACCTAAATGTTCAACCAATGACACAAATGTACTTATTGGATGCACAAGATTGGTTAAAAACCCTAATTGGATGAGAATAAGCCTAGGGAAGACGAAAATGACCTAAATGTTCAACCAATGACACAAAATCACTTATTGGATGCACAAGATTGGTTAAAAACCCTAATTGGACGAGAATAAGCCTAGGGAGGACGAAAATGACCTAAATGTTCAACCAATGACACAAATGTACTTATTGGATGCACAAGATTGGTTAAAAACCCTAATTGGACGAGAATAAGCCTTGGGATGATGTAAATGACCTAAATGTTCAACCAATGACACAAAATCACTTATTGGATGCACAAGATTGGTTGAAAACCCTAATTGGACGAGAATAAGCCTTGGGAGGACGAAAATGAACTAAATGTTCAACCAATGACACAAAATCACTTATTGGATGCACAAGATTGGTTAAAAACCCTAATTGGACGAGAATAAGCCTAGGGAGGACGAAAATGACCTAAATGTTCAACCAATGGCACAAAATCACTTATTGGATGCACAAGATTGGTTAAAAATCCTAATTGGACGAGAATAAGCTTTGGGAGGACGAAAATGACCTAAATGTTCAACCAATGACACAAAATCACTTATTGGATGCACAAGATTGGTTAAAAACCCTAATTGGACGAGAATAAGCCTAGGGAGGACGAAAATGACCTAAATGTTCAACCAATGACACAAAATCACTTATTGGATGCACAAGATTGGTTAAAAACCCAAATTGGACGAGAATTAGCCTAGGGAGGACAAAAATGACCTAAATGCTCAACCAATGACACCAAATCACTTATTGGATGCACAAGATTGGTTAAAAACCCTAATTGGACGAGAATAAGCCTAGGGAGGACGAAAATGACCTAAATGTTCAACCAATGACACAAATGTACTTATTGGATGCACAAGATTGGTTAAAAACCCTAATTGGACGAGAATAAGCCTTGGAAGGACGAAAATGACCTAAATGTTCAACGAATGACACAAATGTACTTATTGGATGCACAAGATTGGTTAAAAACCCTAATTGGAGGAGAATAAGCCTAGGGAGGACGAAAATGACCTAAATGTTCAACCAATGACACAAAATCACTTATTGGATCCACAAGATTAGTTCAAAACCCTCATTGGACGAGAATAAGCCTTGGGAGGACGAAAATGACCTAAATGTTCAACCAATGACACAAAATCACTTATTGGATGCACAAGATTGGTTAAAAACCCTAATTGGACGAGAATAAGCCTAGGGAGGACGAAAATGACCTAAATGTTCAACCAATGACACAAATGTACTTATTGGATGCACAAGATAAATTAAAAACCCTAATTGGACGAGAATAAGCCTAGGGAGGATGAAAATGACCTAAATGTTCAACCAATGACACAAATGTACTTATTGGATGCACAAGATTGGTTAAAAACCCTAATTGGACGAGAATAAGCCTAGGGAGGACGAAAATGACCTAAATGTTCAACCAATGACACAAATGTACTTATTGGATGCACAAGATTGGTTAAAAACCCTAATTGGACGAGAATAAGCCTAGGGAGGACGAAAATGACCTAAATGTTCAACCAACAACACAAAATCACTTATTGGATGCACAAGATTGGTTAAAAACCCTAATTGGACGAGAATAAGCCTAGGGAGGACGAAAATGACCTAAATGTTCAACCAATGACACAAATGTACTTATTGGATGCACAAGATTGGTTAAAAACCCTAATTGGACGAGAATAAGCCTAGGGAGGACGAAAATGACCTAAATGTTCAACCAATGACAAAAAATCACTTATTGGATGCACAAGATTTGTTAAAAACCCTAATTCGAAAAGAATAGGCCTAGGGAGGACGAAAATGACCTAAATGTTCAACCAATGAGACAAATGTACTTATTGGATGCACAAGATTGGTTAAAAACCCTAATTGGACGAGAATAAGCCTAGGGAGGACGAAAATGACCTAAATGTTCAACCAATGACACAAAATCACTTATTGGATGCACAAGATTGGTTAAAAACCCTAATTGGACGAGAATAAGCCTAGGGAGGACATAAATGACCTAAATGTTCAACCAATGACACAAAATCATTTATTGGATGCACAAGATTGGTTAAAAACCCTAATTGGACGAGAATAAGCCTTTGGAGGACATAAATGACCTAAATGTTCAACCAATGACACAAATGTACTTATTGGATGCACAAGATTGGTTAAAAACCCTAATTTGACGAGAATAAGCCTTGGGAGGAGGAAAATGACCTAAATGTTCAACCAATGACACAAATGTACTGATTGGATGCACAAGATTGGTTAAAAACCCTAATTGGACGAGAATAAGCCTAGGGAGGACGAAAATGACCTAAATGTTCAACCAATGACACAAAATCACTTAATGGATGCACAAGATTGGTTAAAAACCCTAATTGGAAGAGAATATGCCTTGGGAGGACGAAAATGACCTAAATGTTCAACCAATGACACAAAATCACTTATTGGATGCACAAGATTGGTTAAAAACCCTAATTGGACGAGAATAAGCCTAGGGAGGACGAAAATGACCTAAATGTTCAACCAATGACACAAAATCACTTATTGGATGCACAAGATTGGTTAAAAACCCTAATTGGACGAGAATAAGCCTAGGGAGGACGAAAATGACCTAAATGTTCAACCAAAGACACAAAATCACTTATTGGATGCACAAGATTGGTTAAAAACGCTAATTGGACGAGAATAAGCCTTGGGAGGACGAAAATGACCTAAATGTTCAACCAATGACACAAAATCACTTATTGGATGCACAAGATTGGTTAAAAACCCTAATTGGACGAGAATAAGCCTAGGGAGGACGAAAATGACCTAAATGTTCAATGAATGACACATGTACTTATTGGATACACAAGATTGGTTAAAAACCCTAATTAGACGAGAATAAGCCTAGGGAGGACGAAAATGACCTAAATGTTCAACCAATGACACAAAATCACTTATTGGATGCACAAGATTGGTTAAAAACCCTAATTAGACGAGAATAAGCCTAGGGAGGACGAAAATGACCTATATGTTCAACCAATGACACAAATGTACTTATTGGATGCACAAGATTGGTTAAAAACCCTAATTGGACAAGAATACGCCTTGGGAGGACGAAAATGACGTAAATGTTCAACCAATGACACAAAATCACTTATTGGATGCACAAGATTGGTTAAAAACCCTAATTGGACGAGAATAAACATAGGGAGGACGAAAATGACCTAAATGTTCAACCAATGACACAAATGTACTTATTGGATGCACAAGATTGGTTAAAAACCCTAATTGGACGAGAATAAGCCTAGGGAGGACGAAAATGACATAAATGTTCAACCAATGACACAAATGTACTTATTGGATGCACAAGATTGGTTAAAAATCCTAATTGGACGAGAATAAGCCTAGGGAGGACGAAAATGACCTAAATGTTCAACCAATGACACAAATGTACTTATTGGATGCACAAGATTGGTTAAAAACCCTAATGAGACGAGAATAAGCCTAGGGAAGACGAAAATGACCTAAATGTTCAACCAATGACACAAAATCACTTATTGGATGCACAAGATTGGTTAAAAACCATAATTGGACGAGAATAAGCCTAGGGAGGACGAAAATGACCTATATGTTCAACCAATGACACAAATGTACTTATTGGATGTACAAGATTCGTTAAAAACCCTAATTGGAAGAGAATAAGCCTTGGGAGGACGAAAATGACCTAAATGTTCAACCAATGACACAAAATCACTTATTGGATGCACAAGATTGGTTAAAAACCCTAATTGGACGAGAATAAGCCTAGGGAGGACGAAAATGACCTAAATGTTCAACCAATGACACAAATGTACTTATTGGATGCACAAGATTGGTTAAAAACCCTAATTGGATGAGAATAAGCCTAGGGAAGACGAAAATGACCTAAATGTTCAACCAATGACACAAAATCACTTATTGGATGCACAAGATTGGTTAAAAACCCTAATTGGACGAGAATAAGCCTAGGGAGGACGAAAATGACCTAAATGTTCAACCAATGACACAAATGTACTTATTGGATGCACAAGATTGGTTAAAAACCCTAATTGGACGAGAATAAGCCTTGGGATGATGTAAATGACCTAAATGTTCAACCAATGACACAAAATCACTTATTGGATGCACAAGATTGGTTGAAAACCCTAATTGGACGAGAATAAGCCTTGGGAGGACGAAAATGAACTAAATGTTCAACCAATGACACAAAATCACTTATTGGATGCACAAGATTGGTTAAAAACCCTAATTGGACGAGAATAAGCCTAGGGAGGACGAAAATGACCTAAATGTTCAACCAATGGCACAAAATCACTTATTGGATGCACAAGATTGGTTAAAAATCCTAATTGGACGAGAATAAGCTTTGGGAGGACGAAAATGACCTAAATGTTCAACCAATGACACAAAATCACTTATTGGATGCACAAGATTGGTTAAAAACCCTAATTGGACGAGAATAAGCCTAGGGAGGACGAAAATGACCTAAATGTTCAACCAATGACACAAAATCACTTATTGGATGCACAAGATTGGTTAAAAACCCAAATTGGACGAGAATTAGCCTAGGGAGGACAAAAATGACCTAAATGCTCAACCAATGACACCAAATCACTTATTGGATGCACAAGATTGGTTAAAAACCCTAATTGGACGAGAATAAGCCTAGGGAGGACGAAAATGACCTAAATGTTCAACCAATGACACAAATGTACTTATTGGATGCACAAGATTGGTTAAAAACCCTAATTGGACGAGAATAAGCCTTGGTAGGACAAAAATGACCTAAATGTTCAACCAATGACACAAAATAACTTGTTGGATGCACAAGACTGGTTAAAAACCCTAATTGGACGAGAATAAGCCTTGGGAGGACGAAATTGACCTAAATGTTCAACCAATGACACAAAACCCCTTATTGGATGCACAAGACAGGTTAAAAACCCTAATTGGACGAGAATAAGCCTAGGGAGGACGAAAATGACCTAAATGTTCAACCAATGACACAAATGTACTTATTGGATGCACAAGATTGGTTAAAAACCCTAATTGGACGAGAATAAGCCTAGGGAGGACGAAAATGACCTAAATGTTCAACCAATGACACAAATGTACTTATTGGATGCACAAGATTGGTTAAAAACCCTAATTGGACGAGAATAAGCCTTGGTAGGACGAAAATGACCTAAATGTTCAACCAACGACACAAAATCACTTATTGGATGCACAAGATTGGTTAAAAACCCTAATTGGACGAGAATAAGCCTTGGGAGGACGAAAATGACCTAAATGTTCAACCAATGACACAAATGTACTTATTGGATGCACAAGATTGGTTAAAAACCCTAATTGGACGAGAATAAGCCTAGGGAGGACGAAAATGACATAAATGTTCAACCAATGACACAAAATCAATTATTGGATGCACAAGATTGGTTAAAAACCCTAATTGGACGAGAATAAGCCTAGGGAGGACGAAAATGACCTAAATGTTCAACCAATGACACAAAATCACTTATTGGATGCACAAGATTGGTTAAAAACTTTAATTGGACGAGAATAAGCCTAGGGAGGACGAAAATGACCTAAATGTTCAACCAATGACACAAATGTACTTATTGGATGCACAAGATTGGTTAAAAACCCTAATTGGACGAGAATAAGCCTAGGGAGGACGAAAATGACCTAAAGGTTCAACCAATGACACAAATGTACTTATTGGATGCACAAGATTGGTTAAAAACCCTAATTGGACGAGAATAAGCCTAGGGAGGACGAAAATGACCTAAATGTTCAACCAATGACACAAATGTACTTATTGGATGCACAAGATTGGTTAAAAACCCTAATTGGACGAGAATAAGACTAGGGAGGACGAAATTGACCTAAATGTTCAACCAATGACACAAAATCACTTATTGGATGCACAAGATTGGTTAAAAACCCTAATTGGACGAGAATAAGCCTCGGGAGGACGAAAATGACCTAAATGTTCAACCAATTACACAAAATCACTTATTGGATGCACAAGATTGGTTAAAAACCCTAATTGGCAAAGAATAAGCCTTGGGAGAACGAAAATGACCTAAATGTTCAACCAATGACACAAAATCACTTATTGGATGCACAAGATTGGTTAAAAACCCTAATTGGACGAGAATAAGCCTTGGGAGGACGAAAATGACATAAATGTTCAACCAATGACACAAAATCACTTATTGGATGCACAAGATTGTTTAAAAACCCTAATTGGGCGAGAATAAGCCTAGGGAGGACGAAAATGACCTAAATGTTCAACCAATGACACAAATGTACTTATTGGATGCACAAGATTGGTTAAAAACCCTAATTGGACGAGAATAAGCCTAGGGAGGACGAAAATGACCTAAATGTTCAACCAATGACACAAAATCACTTATTGGATGCACAAGATTGGTTAAAAACCCTAATTGGACGAGAATAAGCCTTAGGAGGACAAAAATGACCTAAATGTTTAACCAATGACACAAAATCACTTATTGGATGCACAAGATTGGTTAAAAACCCTAATTGGACGAGAATAAGCCTAGGGAGGACGAAAATGACCTAAATGTTCAACCAATGACACAAATGTACTTATTGGATGCACAAGATTGGTTAAAAACCCTAATTGGACGAGAATAAGCCTAGGGAGGATGTAAATGACCTAAGTGTTCAACCAATGACACAAAATCACTTATTGGTTGCACAAGATTGGTTGAAAACCCTAATTGGACGAGAATAAGCCTTGGGAGGACGAAAATGACCTAAATGTTTAACCAATGACACAAAATCACTTATTGGATGCACAAGATTGGTTAAAAACCCTAATTGGACGAGAATAAGCCTAGGGAGGACGAAAATGACCTAAATGTTCAACCAATGACACAAAATCATTTATTGGATGCACAAGATTGGTTAAAAACCCTAATTGGCAAAGAATAAGCCTTGGGAGAACGAAAATGACCAAAATGTTCAACCAATGACACAAAATAACTGATTGGATGCACAAGATTGGTTAAAAACCCTAAATGGACGAGAAAAAGCCTTGGGAGGACGAAAATGACCTAAATGTTCAACCAATGACACAAAATCACTTATTGGATGCACAAGATTGGTTAAAAACCCTAATTGGACGAGAATAAGCCTAGGGAGGACGAAAATGACCTAAATGTTCAACCAATGACACAAATGTACTTATTGGATGCACAAGATTGGTTAAAAACCCTAATTGGACGAGAATAAGTCTTGGGAGGATGAAAATGACCTAAATGTTCAAGCAATGACACAAATGTACTTATTGGATGCACAAGATTGGTTAAAAACCCTAATTGGACGAGAATAAGCCTAGGGAGGACGAAAATGACCTAAATGTTCAACCAATGACACAAAATCACTTATTGGATGCACAAGATTGGTAAAAAACCCTAATTGGACGAGAATAAGCCTAGGGAGGATCAAAATGACCTAAATGTTCAACCAATGACAAAAATGTACTTATTGGATGCACAAGATTGGTTACAAACCCTAATTGGACGAGAATAATACAAGGGAGGACGAAAATGACCTAAATGTTCAACCAATGACACAAAATCACTTATTGGATGCACAAGATTGGTTAAAAACCCTAATTGGACGAGAATAAGCCTAGGGAGGACGAAAATGACCTAAATGTTCAACCAATGACACAAAATCACTAATTGGATGCACAAGATTGGTTAAAAACCCTAATTGGACGAGAATAAGCCTAAGGAGGACGAAAATGACCTAAATGTTCAACCAATGACACAAAATCACTTATTGGATGCACAAGATTGGTTAAAAACCCTAATTGGACGAGAATAAGCCTTGAGAGGACGAAAATGACCTAAATGTTCAACCAATGACACAAAATAACTTATTGGATGCACAAGATTGGTTAAAAACCCTAATTGGACGAGAATAAGCCTAGGGAGGACGAAAATGACATAAATGTTCAACCAATGACACAAATGTACTTATTGGATGCACAAGATTGGTTAAAAACCCTAACTGGACGAGAATAAGTCTAGGGAGGACGAAAATGACCTAAATGTTCAACCAATGACACAAAATCACTTATTGGATGCACAAGATTGGTTAAAAACCCTAATTGGACGAGAATAAGCCTTGGGAGGACGAAAATGACCTAAATGTTCAACCAATGACACAAAATCACTTATTGGAGGCACAAGATTGGTTAAAAACCCTAATTAGACGAGAATAAGCCTTGGGAGGACGAAAATGACCTAAATGTTCAACCAATGACACAAATGTACTTATTGGATGCACAAGATTGGTTAAAAACCCTAATTGGACGAGAATAAGACTAGGGAGGACGAAAATGACATAAATGTTCAACCAATGACACAAAATCACTTATTGGATGCACAAGATTGGTTAAAAACCCCAATTGGACGAGAATAAGCCTTGGGAGGACGAAAATGTCCTAAATGTTCAACCAATGACACAAATGTACTTATTGGATGCACAAGATTGGTTAAAAACCCTAATTGGACGATAATAAGCCTAGGGAGGATGAAAATGACCTAAATGTTCAACCAATGACACAAATGTACTTATTGGATGCACAAAATTGGTTAAAAACCCTAATTGGACGAAATAAGCCTAGGGATGACAAAAATGACATAAATGTTCAACCAATGACACAAATGTACTTATTGGACGCACAAGATTGGTTAAAAACCCTAACTAGACGGGAATAAGTCTAGGGAGGACGAAAATGACCTAAATGTTCAACCAATGACACAAAATCACTTATTGGATGCACAAGATTGGTTAAAAACCCTAATTGGACGAGAATAAGCTTTGGGAGGACGAAAATGACCTAAATGTTCAACCAATGATATAAAATCACTTATTGGATGCACAAGATTGGTTAAAAACCCTAATTGGACCAGAATAAGCCTTGAGAGGACGAAAATGACCTACATGTTCAACCAATGGCAATAAATCACTTATTGGATGCACAAGATTGGTTAAAAATCCTAATTGGACTAGAATAAGCCTTGGGAGGACGAAAATGACCTAAATGTTCAACCAATGACACAAAATCATTTAATGGATTCACAAGATTGGTTAAAAATCCTAATTGGACGAGAATATGCCTAGGGAGGACGAAAATGACCTAAATGTTCAACCAATGACACAAAATCACTTATTGGATGCACAAGATTGGTTAAAAACCCTAATTGGACGAGAATAAGCCTAGGGAGGACGAAAATGACCTAAATGTTCAACCAATGACACAAATGTACTTATTGGATGCACAAGATTGGTTAAAAACCCTAATTGGACGAGAATAAGCCTAGGGAGGACGAAAATGACCTAATTATTCAACCAATGACACAAAATCACTTATTGGATGCACAAGATTGGTTAAAAACCCTAATTGGACGAGAATAAGCCTAGGGAGGACGAAAATGACCTAAATGTTCAACCAATGACACAAATGTACTTATTGGATGCACAAGATTGGTTAAAAACCCTAATTGGACGAGAATAAGCCTAGGGAGGACGAAAATGACCTACATGTTCAGCCAATGACACAAATGTACTTATTGAATGCACAAGATTGGTTAAAAACCCTAATTAGACGAGAATAAGCCTAGGGAGGACGAAAATGACCTAAATGTTCAACCAATGGCACAAAATCACTTATTGGATGCACAAGATTGGTTAAAAACCCTAATTGGACGAGAATAAGCCTAGGGAGGACGAAAATGACCTAAATGTTCAACCAATGACACAAAATCACTTATTGGATGCACAAGATTGGTTTAAAAACCCTAATGGGACGAGAATAAGCCTAGGGAGGACGAAAATGACCTAAATGTTCAACCAATGACACAAAATCACTTATTGGATGCACAAGATTGGTTAAAAACCCTAATTGGACGAGAATAAGCCTAGGGAGGACGAAAATGACCTAAATGTTCAACCAATGACACAAATGTACTTATTGGATGCACAAGATTGGTAAAAAAAACCCTAATTTGACGAGAATAAGCCTAGGGTGGCAAAAATGACCTAAATAGTCAACCAATGACACAAAATCACTTATTGGATGCACAAGATTGGTTAAAAACCGTAATTGGACGAGAATAAGCCTAGGGAGGACGAAAATGACATAAATGTTCAAGCAATGACACAAATGTACTTATTGGATGCACAAGATTGGTTAAAAACCCTAATTGGACGAGAATAAGCCTAGGGAGGACGAAAATGACCTAAATGTTCAACCAATGACACAAAATCACTTATTGGATGCACAAGATTGGTTAAAAACCCTAATTGGACGAGAATAAGCCTAGGGAGGACGAAAATGACCTAAATGTTCAACCAATGACACAAATGTACTTATTGGATGCACAAGATTGGTTAAAAACCCTAATTGGACGAGAATAAGCCTAGGGAGGACGAAAATGACCTAAATGTTCAACCAATGACACAAAATCACTTCTTGGATGCGCATGATTGGTTAAAAACCCTAATTGGACGAGAATAAGCCTAGGGAGGACGAAAATGACCTAAATGTTCAACCAATGACACAAAATCACTTATTGGATGCACAAGATTGGTTAAAAACCCTAATTGGACGAGAATAAGCCTTGGGAGGACGAAAATAATCTAAATGTTCATCCAATGACACAAATGTACTTGTTGGATGCACAAGATTGGTTAAAAACCCTAATTAGACGAGAATAAGCCTCAGGAGGACGAAAATGATCTAAATGTTCAACCAATGACACAAAATCACTTATTGGATGCACAAGATTGGTTAAAAACCCTAATTGGACGAGAATAAGCATTGGGAGGACGAAAATTACCTAAATGTTCAACCAATGACACAAATGTACTTATTGGATGCACAAGATTGGTTAAAAACCCTAATTGGACGAGAATAAGCCTAGGGAGGACGAAAATGACCTAAATGTTCAACCAATGACACAAAATCACTTATTGGATGCACAAGATTGGTTAAAAACCCTAATTGGACGAGAATAAGCATAAGGAGGACCAAAATGACCTAAATGTTCAACCATGACACAAAAATCACTTATTGGATGCACAAGATTGGTTAAAAACCCTAATTGGATGAGAATAAGCCTTGGGAGGACGAAAATGACCTAAATGTTCAACCAATGACACAAAATCACTTATTGGATGCACAAGATTGGTTAAAAACCCTAATTGGACGAGAATAAGCCTAGGGAGGACGAAAATGACCTAAATGTTCCACCAATGACACAAATGTACTTATTGGATGCACAAGATTGGTTAAAAACCCTAATTGGACGAGAATAAGCCTAGGGAGGACGAAAATGACCTAAATGTTCAACCAATGACACAAATGTACTTATTGGATGCACAAGATTGGTTAAAAACCCTAATTGGACGAGAATCAGCATTGGGAGCACGAAAATGACCTAAATGTTCAACCAATGACACAAATGTACTTATTGGATGCACAAGATTGGTTAAAAACCCTAATTGGACGAGAATAAGCCTAGGGAGGACGAAAATGACCTAAATGTTCAACCAATGACACAAATGAACTTATTGGATGCACAAGATTGGTTAAAAACCCTAATTGGACGAGAATAAGACTAGGGAGGACGAAAATGACCTAAATGTTCAACCAATGACACAAAATCACTTATTGGATGCACAAGATTGGTTAAAAACCCTAATTGGACGAGAATAAGCCTTGGGAGGACAAAATGACCTAAATGTTCAACCAATGACACAAATGTACTTATTGGATGCACAAGATTGGTTAAAAACCATAATTGGACGAGATTAAGCCTTGGGAGGAAGAAAATGACCTAAATGTTCAACCAATGACACAAAATCACTTATTGGATGCACAAGATTGGTTAAAAACCCTAATTGGACGAGAATAAGCCTAGGGAGGACGAAAATGACCTAAATGTTCAACCAATGACACAAATGTACTTATTGGATGCACAAGATTGGTTAAAAACCCTAATTGGACGAGAATAAGCCTTAGGAGGACGAAAATGACCTAAATATTCAAACAATGACACAAATGTACTTATTGGATGCAAAAGATTGGTTAAAAACCCTAATTGGACGAGAATAAGCCTTGGGAGGACGAAAATGACCTAAATGTTCAACCAATGACACAAATGTACTTATTGGATGCACAAGATTGGTTAAAAACCCTAATTGGACGAGAATAAGCCTTGGGAGGACAAAAATGAACTAAATGTTCAACCAATGACACAAATGTACTTATTGGATGCACAAGATTGGTTAAAAACCCTAATTGGACGAGAATAAGCCTTGGGAGGACGAAAATGAACTAAATGTTCAACCAATGACACAAATGTACTTATTGGATGCACAAGATTGGTTAAAAACCCTAATTGGAAGCGAATAAGACTTGGGAGGACGAAAATTACCAAAATGTTCAACCAATGACACAAAATCACTTATTGGATGCACCAGATTGGTTAAAAACCCTAATTGGACGAGAATAAGCCTTGGGAGGACGAAAATGACCTAAATGTTCAACCAATGACACAAAATCACTTATTGGATGCACAAGATTGGTTAAAAACCCTAATTGGACGAGAATAAGCCTAGGGAGGACGAAAATGACCTAAATGTTCAACCAATGACACAAATGTACTTATTGGATGCACAAGATTGGTTAAAAACCCTAATTGGACGAGAATAAGCCTTGGGAGGACGAAAATGACCTAAATGTTCAACCAATAACACAAAATCACTTATTGGATACACAAGATTGGTTAAAAACCCTAATTGGACGAGAATAAGCCTTGGGAGGACGAAAATGACCTAAATGTTCAACCAATCACACAAAATCACTTATTGGATGCACAAGATTGGTTAAAAACCCTAATTGGACGAGAATAAGCCTTGGGAGGACGAAAATGACCTAAATGTTTAACCAATGACACAAAATCAGTTATTGGATGCACAAGATTGGTTAAAAACCCTAATTGGACGAGAATAAGCCTAGGGAGGACGAAAATGACCTAAATGTTCAACCAATGACACAAATGTACTTATTGGATGCACAAGATTGGTTAAAAACCCTAATTGGACGAGAATAAGCCTTGGGAGGACGAAATTGACCTAAATGTTCAACCAATAACGCAAAATCACTTATTGGATGCACAAGATTGGTTAAAAACCCTAATTGGACGAGAATAAGCCTTGGGAGGACGAAAATGACCTAAATGTTCAACCAATGACACAAAATCACTTATTGGATGCACAAGATTGGTTAAAAACCCTAATTGGACGAGAATAAGCCTAGGGAGGACGAAAATGACCTAAATGTTCAAACAATGACACAAAATCACTTATTTAATGCACAAGATTGGTTCAAAACCCTAATTGGACGAGAATAAGCCTTGGGAGGACGAAAATGACCTAAATGTTCAACCAATGACACAAAATCACTTATTGGATGCACAAGATTGGTTAAAAACCCTAATTGGACGAGAATATGCCTAGGGAGGACGAAAATGACCTAAATGTTCAACCAATGACACAAATGTACTTATTGGATGCACAAGATTGGTTAAAAACCCTAATTGGACGAGAATAAGCCTAGGGAGGACGAAAATGACATAAATGTTCAACCAATGACACAAAATCACTTATTGTATGCACAAGATTGGTTAAAAACCCTAATTGGACGAGAATAAGCCTTGGGAGGACGAAAATGTCCTAACTGTTCAACCAATGACACAAATGTACTTATTGGATGCACAAGATTGGTTAAAAACCCTAATTGGACGATAATAAACCTAGGGAGGACGAAAATGACCTAAATGTTCAACCAATGACACAAATGTACTTATTGGATGCAAAAAATTGGTTAAAAACCCTAATTGGACGAAATAAGCCTAGGGATGACAAAAATGACATAAATGTTCAACCAATGACACAAATGTACTTATTGGACGCACAAGATTGGTTAAAAACCCTAACTAGACGAGAATAAGTCTAGGGAGGACGAAAATGACCTAAATGTTCAACCAATGACACAAAATCACTTATTGGATGCACAGGATTGGTTAAAAACCCTAATTGGACGAGAATAAGCCTCTCGAGGACGAAAATGACCTAAATGTTCAACCAATGAAACAAAATCACTTATTGGATGCACAAGATTGGTTAAAAACCCTAATTGGACAAGAATAAGCCTTGAGAGGACGAAAATGACCTACATGTTCAACCAATGGCAATAAATCACTTATTGGATGCACAAGATTGGTTAAAAACCTAATTGGACTAGAATAAGCCTTGGGAGGACGAAAATGACCTAAATGTTCAACCAATGACACAAAATCATTTAATGGATTCACAAGATTGGTTAAAAACCCTAATTGGACGAGAATAAGCCTAGGGAGGACGAAAATGACCTAAATGTTCAACCAATGACACAAATATACTTATTGGATGCACAAGATTGGTTAATAACCCTAATTGGACGAAATAAGCCTAGGGAGGACAAAAATGACCTAAATGTTCAACCAATGACACAAAATCACTAATTATATGCACAAGATTGGTTAAAAACCCTAATTCGACGAGAATAAGCCTTGGGAGGACGAAAATGTCCTAAATGTTCAACCAATGACACAAATGTACTTATTGGATGCACAAGATTGGTTAAAAACCCTAACTGGACGAGAATAAGTCTAGGGTGGACGAAAATGACCTAAATGTTCAACCAATGACACAAAATCACTTATTGGATGCACAAGATTGGTTAAAAACCCTAATTGGACGAGAATAAGCCTAGGGAGGACGAAAATGACATAAATGTTCAACCAATGACACAAAATCACTTATTGGATGCACAAGATTGGTTAAAAACCCTAATTGGACAAGAATAAGCCTTGGGAGGAAGAAAATGTCCTAAATGTTCAACCAATGACACAAATGTACTTATTGGATGCACAAGATTGGTTAAAAACCCTAATTGGACGATAATAAGCCTAGGGAGGACGAAAATGACCTAAATGTTCAACCAATGACACAAAATCATTTAATGGATTCTTAAGATTGGTTAAAAACCCTATTTGGACGAGAATATGCCTAGGGAGGACGAAAATGACCTAAATGTTCAACCAATGACACAAAATCACTTATTGGATGCACAAGATTGGTTAAAAACCCTAATTGGACGAGAATAAGCCTAGGGAGGACGAAAATGACCTAACTGTTCAACCAATGACACAAATGTACTTATTGGATGCACAAGATTGGTTAAAAACCCTAATTGGACGAGAATAAGCCTAGGGAGGACGAAAATGACATAAATGTTCAACCAATGACACAAAATCATTTAATGGATTCACAAGATTGGTTAAAAACCCTAATTGGACGAGAATAAGCCTAGGGAGGACGAAAATGACCTAAATGTTCAACCAATGACACAAATATACTTATTGGATGCACAAGATTGGTTAATAACCCTAATTGGACGAGAATAAGCCTAGGGAGGACGAAAATGACATAAATGTTCAACCAATGACACAAAATCATTTAATGGATTCACAAGATTGGTTAAAAACCCTAATTGGACGAGAATAAGCCTAGGGAGGACGAAAATGACCTAAATGTTCAACCAATGACACAAATGTACTTATTGGATGCACAAGATTGGTTAAAAACCCTAATTGGACGAGAATAAGCCTAGGGAGGACGAAAATGACATAAATTTTCAACCAATGACACAAATGTACTTATTGGATGCACAAGATTGGTTAAAAACCCTAATTGGACGAGAATAAGTCTAGGGAGGATGAAAATGACCTAAATGTTCAACCAATGACACAAAATCACTTATTGGATGCACAAGATTGGTTAAAAATCCTAATTTGACGAGAATAAGCCTTGGGAGGACGAAAATGACCTAAATGTTCAACCAATGACACAAAATCACTTATTGGATGCACAAGATTGGTTAAAAACCCTAATTGGACGAGAATAAGCCTAGGGAGGACGAAAATGACCTAAATGTTCAACCAATGACACAAATGTACTTATTGGATGCACAAGATTGGTTAAAAACCCTAATTGGATGAGAATAAGCCTAGGGAAGACGAAAATGACCTAAATGTTCAACCAATGACACAAAATCACTTATTGGATGCACAAGATTGGTTAAAAACCCTAATTGGACGAGAATAAGCCTAGGGAGGACGAAAATGACCTAAATGTTCAACCAATGACACAAATGTACTTATTGGATGCACAAGATTGGTTAAAAACCCTAATTGGACGAGAATAAGCCTTGGGATGATGTAAATGACCTAAATGTTCAACCAATGACACAAAATCACTTATTGGATGCACAAGATTGGTTGAAAACCCTAATTGGACGAGAATAAGCCTTGGGAGGACGAAAATGAACTAAATGTTCAACCAATGACACAAAATCACTTATTGGATGCACAAGATTGGTTAAAAACCCTAATTGGACGAGAATAAGCCTAGGGAGGACGAAAATGACCTAAATGTTCAACCAATGACACAAATGTACTTATTGGATGCACAAGATTGGTTAAAAACCCTAATTGGACGAGAATAAGCTTTGGGAGGACGAAAATGACCTAAATGTTCAACCAATGACACAAATGTACTTATTAGATGCACAAAATTGGTTAAAAACCCTAATTGGACGAGAATAAGCCTAGGGATGACGAAAATGACCTATATGTTCAACCAATGACACAAATGTACTTATTGGATGCACAAGATTGGTTAAAAACCCTAATTGGACAAGAATAAGCCTTGGGAGGACGAAAATGACCTAAATGTTCAACCAATGACACAAAATCACTTATTGGATGCACAAGATTGGTTAAAAACCCTAATTGGACGAGAATAAGCCTAGGGAGGACGAAAATGACCTAAATGTTCAACCAATGACACAAATGTACTTATTGGATGCACAAAAGTGGTTAAAAACCGTAATTGGACGAAATAAGCCTAGGGAGGACGAAAATGACCTCAATGTTCAACCAATGACACAAATGTACTTATTGGATGCACAAAATTGGTTAAAAACCCTAATTGGACGAAATAAGCCTAGGGATGACAAAAATGACATAAATGTTCAACCAATGACACAAATGTACTTATTGGACGCACAAGATTGGTTAAAAACCCTAACTAGACGAGAATAAGTCTAGGGAGGACGAAAATGACCTAAATGTTCAACCAATGACACAAAATCACTTATTGGATGCACAGGATTGGTTAAAAACCCTAACTGGACGAGAATAAGCCTTGGAAGGACGAAAATGACCTAAATGTTCAACCAATGATACAAAATCACTTATTGGATGCACAAGATTGGTTAAAAACCCTAATTGGACCAGAATAAGCCTTGAGAGGACGAAAATGACCTACATGTTCAACCAATGGCAATAAATCACTTATTGGATGCACAAGATTGGTTAAAAATCCTAATTGGACTAGAATAAGCCTTGGGAGGACGAAAATGACCTAAATGTTCAACCAATGACACAAAATCATTTAATGGATTCACAAGATTGGTTAAAAATCCTAATTGGACGAGAATATGCCTAGGGAGGACGAAAATGACCTAAATGTTCAACCAATGACACAAAATCACTTATTGGATGCACAAGATTGGTTAAAAACCCTAATTGGACGAGAATAAGCCTAGGGAGGACGAAAATGACCTAAATGTTCAACCAATGACACAAAACTACTTATTGGATGCACAAGATTGGTTAAAAACCCTAATTGGACGAGAATAAGCCTAGGGAGGACGAAAATGACCTAAATGTTCAACCAATGACACAAATGTACTTATTGGATGCACAAGATTGGTTAAAAACCCTAATTGGACGAGAATAAGCCTTGGGAGGACGAAAATGACCTAAATGTTCAACCACTGGCACAAAATCACTTATTGGATGCACAAGATTGGTTAAAAACCCTAATTGGACGAGAATAAGCCTAGGGAGGACGAAAATGACCTAAATGTTCAACCAATGACACAAATGTACTTATTGGATGCACAAGATTGGTTAAAAACCCTAATTGGACGAGAATAAGCCTAGGGTGGACGAAAATGACATAAATGTTCAACCAATGACACAAAATCACTTATTGGATGCACAAGATTGGTTAAAAACCCTAATTGGACGAGAATAAGCCTTGGGAGGACGAAAATGTCCTAAATGTTCATCCAATGACACAAATGTACTTATTGGATGCACAAGATTGGTTAAAAACCCTAATTGGACGATAATAAGCCTAGGGAGGACGAAAATGACCTAAATGTTCAACCAATGACACAAATGTACTTATTGGATGCACAAAAGTGGTTAAAAACCCTAATTGGACGAAATAAGCCTAGGGATGACAAAAATGACATAAATGTTCAACCAATGACACAAATGTACTTATTGGACGCACAAGATTGGTTAAAAACCCTAACTAGACGAGAATAAGTCTAGGGAGGACGAAAATGACCTAAATGTTCAACCAATGACACAAAATCACTTATTGGATGCACAGGATTGGTTAAAAACCCTAACTGGACGAGAATAAGCCTTGGGAGGACGAAAATGACATAAATGTTCAACCAATGATACAAAATCACTTATTGGATGCACAAGATTGGTTAAAAACCCTAATTGGACCAGAATAAGCCTTGAGAGGACGAAAATGACCTACATGTTCAACCAATGGCAATAAATCACTTATTGGATGCACAAGATTGGTTAAAAATCCAAATTGGACTAGAATAAGCCTTGGGAGGACGAAAATGACCTAAATGTTCAACCAATGACACAAAATCATTTAATGGATTCACAAGATTGGTTAAAAACCCTAATTGGACGAGAATAAGCCTAGGGAGGACGAAAATGACCTAAATGTTCAACCAATGACACAAATATACTTATTGGATGCACAAGATTGGTTAATAACCCTAATTGGACGAAATAAGCCAAGGGAGGACAAAAATGACCTAAATGTTCAACCAATGACACAAAATCACTAATTATATGCACAAGATTGGTTAAAAACCCTAATTGGACGAGAATAAGCCTTGGGAGGACGAAAATGTCCTAAATGTTCAACCAATGACACAAATGTACTTATTGGATGCACAAGATTGGTTAAAAACCCTAACTGGACGAGAATAAGTCTAGGGAGGACGAAAATGACCTAAATGTTCAACCAATGACACAAAATCACTTATTGGATGCACAAGATTGGTTAAAAACCCTAATTGGACGAGAATAAGCCTTGGGAGGACGAAAATGTCCTAAATGTTCAACCAATGACACAAATGTACTTATTGGATGCACAAGATTGGTTAAAAACCCTAATTGGACGATAATAAGCCTAGGGAGGACGAAAATGACCTAAATGTTGAACCAATGACACAAATGTACTTATTGGATGCACAAAATTGGTTAAAAACCCTAATTGGACGAAATAAGCCTAGGGATGACAAAAATGACATAAATGTTCAACCAATGACACAAATGTACTTATTGGACGCACAAGATTGGTTAAAAACCCTAACTAGACGAGAATAAGTCTAGGGAGGACGAAAATGACCTAAATGTTCAACCAATGACACAAAATCACTTATTGGATGCACAAGATTGGTTAAAAACCCTAATTGGACCAGAATAAGCCTTGAGAGGACGAAAATGACCTACATGTTCAACCAATGGCAATAAATCACTTATTGGATGCACAAGATTGGTTAAAAATCCAAATTGGACTAGAATAAGCCTTGGGAGGACGAAAATGACCTAAATGTTCAACCAATGACACAAAATCATTTAATGGATTCACAAGATTGGTTAAAAACCCTAATTGGACGAGAATAAGCCTAGGGAGGACGAAAATGACCTAAATGTTCAACCAATGACACAAATGTACTTATTGGATGCACAAGATTGGTTAAAAACCCTAATGAGACGAGAATAAGCCTAGGGAGGACGAAAATGACCTAAATGTTCAACTAATGACACAAAATCACTTATTGGATGCACAAGATTAGTTAAAAACCCTAATTGGACGAGAATAAGCCTAGGGAGGACAAAAATGACCTATATGTTCAACCAATGACACAAATGTACTTATTGGATGTAGAAGATTCGTTTAAAACCCTAATTGGACAAGAATAAGCCTTGGGAGGACGAAAATGACCTAAATGTTCAACCAATGACACAAAATCACTTATTGGATGCACAAGATTGGTTAAAAACCCTAATTGGACGAGAATAAGCCTAGGGAGGACGAAAATGACCTAAATGTTCAACCAATGACACAAATGTACTTATTGGATGCACAACATTGGTTAAAAACCCTAATTGTACGAGAATAAGCCTAGGGAGGACGAAAATGACATAAATGTTCAACCAATGACACAAAATCACTTATTGGATGCACAAGATTGGTTAAAAACCCTAATTGGACGAGAATAAGCCTTGGGAGGACGAAAATGTCCTAAATGTTCAACCAATGACACAAATGTACTTATTGGATGCAAAAGATTGGTTAAAAACCCTAATTGGACGATAATAAGCCTAGGGAGGACGAAAATGACCTAAATGTTCAACCAATGACACAAATGTACTTATTGGATGCACAAAATTGGTTAAAAACCCTAATTGGATGAAATAAGCCTAGGGATGACAAAAATGAAATAAATGTTCAACCAATGACACAAATGTACTTATTGGACGCACAAGATTGGTTAAAAACCCTAACTAGACGAGAATAAGTCTAGGGAGGACGAAAATGACCTAAATGTTCAACCAATGACACAAAATCACTTATTGGATGCACAAGATTGGTTAAAAACCCTAATTGGACGAGAATAAGCCTAGGGAGGACGAAAATGACCTAAATGTTCAACCAATGACACAAATGTACTTATTGGATGCACAAGATTGGTTAAAAACCCTAATTGGACGAGAATAAGCATAGGGAGGACGAAAATGACCTAAATGTTCAACGAATGACACATTATCACTTATTGGATGCACAAGATTGGTTAAAATCCCTAATTGGACGAGAATAAGCATTGGGAGGACGAAAATGACCTAAATGTTCAACCAATGACACAAGTGTACTTATTGGATGCACAAGATTGGTTAAAAACCCTAATTGGACGAGAATAAGCTTAGGGAATGACACAAAATCACTTATTGGATGCGCATGATTGGTTAAAAACCCTAATTGGACGAGAATAAGCCTAGGGAGGACGAAAATGACCTAAATGTTCAACCAATGACACAAAATCACTTATTGGATGCACAAGATTGGTTAAAAACCCTAATTGGACGAGAATAAGCCTAGGGAGGACGAAAATGACCTAAATGTTCAACCAATGACACAAATGTACTTATTGGATGCACAAGATTGGTTAAAAACCCTAATTGGACGAGAATAAGCCTAGGGAGGACGAAAATGACCTAAATGTTCAACCAATGACACAAAATCACTTCTTGGATGCGCATGATTGGTTAAAAACCCTAATTGGACGAGAATAAGCCTAGGGAGGACGAAAATGACCTAAATGTTCAACCAATGACACAAAATCACTTATTGGATGCACAAGATTGGTTAAAAACCCTAATTGGACGAGAATAAGCCTAGGAAGGACGAAAATGACCTAAATGTTCAACCAACAACACAAAATCACTTATTGGATGCAGAAGATTGGTTAAAAACCCTAATTGGACGAGAATAAGCCTAGGGAGGACGAAAATGACCTAAATGTTCAACCAATGACACAAATGTACTTATTGGATGCACAAGATTGGTTAAAAACCCTAATTGGACGAGAATAAGCCTAGGGAGGACGAAAATGACCTAAATGTTCAACCAATGACACAAATGTACTTATTGGATGCACAAGATTGGTTAAAAACCCTAATTGGACGAGAATAAGCCTAGGGAGGAAGAAAATGGCCTAAATGTTCAACCAATTACACACATGTACTTATTGGATGCACAAGATTGGTTAAAAACCCTAATTGAACGAGAATAAGCCTAGGGAGGACGAAAATGACCTAAATGTTCAACCAATGACACAAATGTACTTATTGGATGCACAAGATTGGTTAAAAACCCTAATTGGACGAGAATAAGCCTAGGGAGGACGAAAATGACCTAAATGTTCAACCAATGACACAAATGTACTTATTGGATGCACAAGATTGGTTAAAAACCCTAATTGGACGAGAATAAGCATTGGGAGGACGAAAAACGACCTAAATGTTCAACCAATGACACAAATGTACTTATTGGATGCACAAGATTGGTTAAAAACCCTAATTGGACGAGAATAAGCCTAGGGAGGACGAAAATGACCTAAATGTTCAACCAATGACACAAATGTACTTATTGGATGCACAAGATTGGTTAAAAACCCTAATTGGACGAGAATAAGCCTTGGGAGGACGAAAATGACCTAAATGTTCGACAAATGGCACAAAATCACTTATTGGATGCACAAGATTGGTTAAAAACCCTAATTGGACGAGAATAAGCCTAGGGAGGACGAAAATGACCTAAATGTTCAACCAATGACACAAATGTACTTATTGGATGCACAAGATTGGTTAAAAACCCTAATTGGACGAGAATAAGCCTAGGGAGGACGAAAATGACATAAATGTTCAACCAATGACACAAAATCACTTATTGGATGCACAAGATTTGTTAAAAACCCTAATTGGACGAGAATAAGCCTTGGGAGGACGAAAATGACCTAAATGTTCAACCAATGACACAAAATCACTTATTGGATGCACAAGATTTGTTAAAAACTCTAATTTGATGAGAAAAAGCCTAGGGAGGACGAAAATGACCTAAATGTTCAACCAATGACACAAAATCACTTATTGGATGCACAAGATTGGTTAAAAACCCTAATTGGACGAGAATAAGCCTAGGGAGGACGAAAATGACCTAAATGTTCAACCAATGACACAAATGTACTTATTGGATGCACAAGATTGGTTAAAAACCCTAATTGGACGAGAATAAGCCTTGGGAGGACGAAAATGAACTAAAAGTTCAAAAAATGACACAAAATCACTTATTTGATGCACAAGATTGGTTAAAAACCCTAATTGGACGAGAATAAGCCTTGGGAGGACGAAAATGACCTAAATGTTCAACCAATGACACAAAATCACTTATTGGATGCACAAGATTGGTTAAAAACCATAATTGGACGAGAATAAGCCTTCGGAGGACGAAAATGACCTAAATGTTCAACCAATGACACAAATGTACTTATTGGATGCACAAGATTGGTTAAAAACCCTAATTGGACGAGAATAAGCCTTGGGAGGACGAAAATGACCTAAATGTTCAAACAATGACACAAATTCACTTATTGGATGCACAAGATTGGTTAAAAACCCTAATTGGACGAGAATAAGCCTAGGGAGGACGAAAATGACCTAAATGTTCAACCAATGACACAAATGTACTTATTGGATGCACAAGATTGGTTAAAAACCCTAATTGGACGAGAATAAGCCTTGGGAGGACGAAAATGACCTAAATGTTCAACCAATGACACAAATGTACTTATTGGATGCACAAGATTGGTTATAAGCCCTAATTGGACAAGAATAAGCCTTGGGAGGACGAAAATGACCTAAATGTTCAACCAATGACACAAATGTACTTATTGGATGCACAAGATTGGTTAAAAACCCTAATTGGACGAGAATAAGCCTTGGGAGGACGAAAATGACCTAAATGTTCAACCAAAGGCACAAAATCACTTATTGGATGCTCAAGATTGGTTAAAAACCCTAATTGGACGAGAATAAGCCTAGGGTGGACGAAAATGACCTAAATGTTCAACCAATGACACAAATGTACTTATTGGATGCACAAGATTGGTTAAAAACCCTAATTGGACGAGAATAAGCCTTGGGAGGACGAAAATGTCCTAAATGTTCATCCAATGACACAAATGTACTTATTGGATGCACAAGATTGGTTAAAAACCCTAATTGGACGATAATAAGCCTAGGGAGGACGAAAATGACCTAAATGTTCAACCAATGACACAAATGTACTTATTGGATGCACAAAAGTGGTTAAAAACCCTAATTGGACGAAATAAGCCTAGGGATGACAAAAATGACATAAATGTTCAACCAACTAATTATATGCACAAGATTGGTTAAAAACCCTAACTAGACGAGAATAAGTCTAGGGAGGACGAAAATGACCTAAATGTTCAACCAATGACACAAAATCACTTATTGGATGCACAGGATTGGTTAAAAACCCTAACTGGACGAGAATAAGCCTTGGGAGGACGAAAATGACCTAAATGTTCAACCAATGATACAAAATCACTTATTGGATGCACAAGATTGGTTAAAAACCCTAATTGGACCAGAATAAGCCTTGAGAGGACGAAAATGACCTACATGTTCAACCAATGGCAATAAATCACTTATTGGATGCACAAGATTGGTTAAAAATCCAAATTGGACTAGAATAAGCCTTGGGAGGACGAAAATGACCTAAATGTTCAACCAATGACACAAAATCATTTAATGGATTCACAAGATTGGTTAAAAACCCTAATTGGACGAGAATAAGCCTAGGGAGGACGAAAATGACCTAAATGTTCAACCAATGACACAAATGTACTTATTGGATGCACAAGATTGGTTAAAAACCCTAATGAGACGAGAATAAGCCTAGGGAGGACGAAAATGACCTAAATGTTCAACTAATGACACAAAATCACTTATTGGATGCACAAGATTAGTTAAAAACCCTAATTGGACGAGAATAAGCCTAGGGAGGACAAAAATGACCTATATGTTCAACCAATGACACAAATGTACTTATTGGATGTAGAAGATTCGTTTAAAACCCTAATTGGACAAGAATAAGCCTTGGGAGGACGAAAATGACCTAAATGTTCAACCAATGACACAAAATCACTTATTGGATGCACAAGATTGGTTAAAAACCCTAATTGGACGAGAATAAGCCTAGGGAGGACGAAAATGACCTAAATGTTCAACCAATGACACAAATGTACTTATTGGATGCACAACATTGGTTAAAAACCCTAATTGTACGAGAATAAGCCTAGGGAGGACGAAAATGACATAAATGTTCAACCAATGACACAAAATCACTTATTGGATGCACAAGATTGGTTAAAAACCCTAATTGGACGAGAATAAGCCTTGGGAGGACGAAAATGTCCTAAATGTTCAACCAATGACACAAATGTACTTATTGGATGCAAAAGATTGGTTAAAAACCCTAATTGGACGATAATAAGCCTAGGGAGGACGAAAATGACCTAAATGTTCAACCAATGACACAAATGTACTTATTGGATGCACAAAATTGGTTAAAAACCCTAATTGGATGAAATAAGCCTAGGGATGACAAAAATGAAATAAATGTTCAACCAATGACACAAATGTACTTATTGGACGCACAAGATTGGTTAAAAACCCTAACTAGACGAGAATAAGTCTAGGGAGGACGAAAATGACCTAAATGTTCAACCAATGACACAAAATCACTTATTGGATGCACAAGATTGGTTAAAAACCCTAATTGGACGAGAATAAGCCTAGGGAGGACGAAAATGACCTAAATGTTCAACCAATGACACAATCACTTATTGGATGCACAAGATTGGTTAAAAACCCTAATTGGACGAGAATAAGCCTAGGGAGGACGAAAATGACCTAAATGTTCAACCAATGACACAAATGTACTTATTGGATGCACAAGATTGGTTAATAACCCTAATTGGACGAAATAAGCCTAGGGAGGACAAAAATGACCTAAATGTTCAACCAATGACACAAAATCATTTAATGGATTCACAAGATTGGTTAAAAACCCTAACTAGACGAGAATAAGTCTAGGGAGGACGAAAATGACCTAAATGTTCAACCAATGACACAAAACACTTATTGGATGCACAGGATTGGTTAAAAACCCTAATTGGACGAGAATAAGCCTTGGGAGGACGAAAATGACCTAAATGTTCAACCAATGATACAAAATCACTTATTGGATGCACAAGATTGGTTAAAAACCCTAATTGGACCAGAATAAGCCTTGAGAGGACGAAAATGACCTACATGTTCAACCAATGACACAAATGTACTTATTGGATGCACAAGATTGGTTAAAAACCCTAATTGGACGATAATAAGCCTAGGGAGGACGAAAATGACCTAAATGTTCAACCAATGACACAAATGTACTTATTGGATGCACAAAATTGGTTAAAAACCCTAATTGGACGAAATAAGCCTAGGGATGACAAAAATGACATAAATGTTCAACCAATGACACAAATGTACTTATTGGACGCACAAGATTGGTTAAAAACCCTAACTAGACGAGAATAAGTCTAGGGAGGACGAAAATGACCTAAATGTTCAACCAATGACACAAAATCACTTATTGGATGCACAAGATTGGTGAAAAACTCTAATTGGACGAGAATAAGCCTTGGGAGGACGAAAATGACCTAAATGTTCAACCAACGATACAAAATCACTTATTGGATGCACAAGATTGGTTAAAAACCCTAATTGGACCAGAATAAGCCTTGAGAGGACGAAAATGACCTACATGTTCAACCAATGGCAATAAATCACTTATTGGATGCACAAGATTGGTTAAAAATCCTAATTGGACTTGAACAAGCCTTGGGAGGACGAAAATGACCTAAATGTTCAACCAATGACACAAAATCATTTAATGGATTCACAAGATTGGTTAAAAACCCTAATTGGACGAGAATAAGCCTAGGGAGGACGAAAATGACCTAAATGTTCAACCAATGACACAATATACTTATTGGATGCACAAGATTGGTTAATAACCCTAATTGGACATAATAAGCCTAGGGAGGACAAAAATGACCTAAATGTTCAACCAATGACACAAAATCGCTAATTATATGCACAAGATTGGTTAAAAACCCTAATTGGACGAGAATAAGCCTTGGGATGACGAAAATGTCCTAAATGTTCTACCAATGACACAAATGTACTTATTGGATGCACAAGATTGGTTAAAAACCCTAACTGGACGAGAATAAGTCTAGGGTGGACGAAAATGACCTAAATGTTCAACCAATGACACAAAATCACTTATTGGATGCACAAGATTGGTTAAAACCCCTAATTGGAAGAGAATAAGCCTAGGGAGGACGAAAATGACCTAAATGTTCAACCAATGACACAAATGTACTTATTGGATGCACAAGATTGGTTAAAAACCCTAATTGGACGAGAATAATCCTAGGGAGGACGAAAATGACATAAATGTTCAACCAATGACACAAAATCACTTATTGGATGCACAAGATTGGTTAAAAACCCTAATTGGACAAGAATAAGCCTTGGGAGGACGAAAATGTCCTAAATGTTCAACCAATGACACAAATGTACTTATTGGATGCACAAGATTGGTTAAAAACCCTAACTGGACGAGAATAAGTCTAGGGTGGACGAAAATGACCTAAATGTTCAACCAATGACACAAAATCACTTATTGGATGCACAAGATTGGTTAAAAACCCTAATTGGACGAGAATAAGCCTAGGGAGGACGAAAATGACCTAAATATTCAACCAATGACACAAATGCACTTATTGGATGCACAAGATTGGTTAAAAACCCTAATTGGACGAGAATAAGCCTAGGGAGGACGAAAATGACCTAAATGTTCAACCAATGACACAAATGTACTTATTGGATGCACAAGATTGGTTAAAAACCCTAATTGGACGAGAATAAGCCTAGGGAGGACGAAAATGACCTAAATGTTCAACCAATGACACAAAATCACTTATTGGATGCGCATGATTGGTTAAAAACCCTAATTGGACGAGAATAAGCCTAGGGAGGACGAAAATGACCTAAATGTTCAACCAATGACACAAAATCACTTATTGGATGCACAAGATTGGTTAAAAACCCTAATTGGACGAGAATAAGCTTTTGGAGGACATAAATGACCTAAATGTTCAACCATTGACACAAATGTACTTATTGGATGCACAAGATTGGTTAAAAACCCTAATTGGACGAGAATAAGCCTTGGGAGGACGAAAATGACCTAAATGTTCAACCAATGACACAAAATAACTTATTGGATGCACAAGATTGGTTAAAAACCCTAATTGGACGAGAATAAGCCTAGGGAGGACGAAAATGGCCTAAATGTTCAACCAATGACACAAATGTACTTATTGGACGCACAAGATTGGTTAAAACCCCAAATTGCACGAGAATAAGCCTAGGGAGGACGAAAATAATCTAAATGTTCAACCAATGACAAAAAATCAGTTATTGGATGCACAAGATTGGTTAAAAACCCTAATTGGACGAGAATAAGCCTTGGGAGGACGAAAATGACCTAAATGTTCAACCAATGACACAAAATCACTTATTGGATGCACAAGATTGGTTAAAAACCCTAATTGGACCAGAATAAGCCTTGAGAGGACGAAAATGACCTACATGTTCAACCAATGGCAATAAATCACTTATTGGATGCACAAGATTGGTTAAAAATCCTAATTGGACTAGAATAAGCCTTGGGAGGACGAAAATGACCTAAATGTTCAACCAATGACACAAAATCATTTAATGGATTCACAAGATTGGTTAAAAACCCTAATTGAACGAGAATAAGCCTAGGGAGGACGAAAATGACCTAAATGTTGAACCAATGACACAAATATACTTATTGGATGCACAAGATTGGTTAATAACCCTAATTGGACGAAATAAGCCTAGGGAGGACAAAAATGACCTAAATGTTCAACCAATGACACAAAATCACAAATTATATGCACAAGATTGGTTAAAAACCCTAATTGGACGAGAATAAGCCTTGGGATGACGAAAATGTCCTAAATGTTCAACCAATGACACAAATGTACTTATTGGATGCACAAGATTGGTTAAAAACCCTAACTGGACGAGAATAAGTCTAGGGTGGACGAAAATGACCTAAATGTTCAACCAATGACACAAAATCACTTATTGGATGCACAAGATTGGTTAAAAACCCTAATTGGACGAGAATAATCCTAGGGAGGACGAAAATGACATAAATGTTCAACCAATGACACAAAATCACTTATTGGATGCACAAGATTGGTTAAAAACCCTAATTGGACAAGAATAAGCCTTGGGAGGACGAAAATGTCCTAAATGTTCAACCAATGACACAAATGTACTTATTGGATGCACAAGATTGGTTAAAAACCCTAATTGGACCATAATAAGCCTAGGGAGGACGAAAATGACCTAAATGTTCAACCAATGACACAAATGTACTTATTGGATGCACAACATTGGTTAAAAACCCTAATTGTACAAGAATAAGCCTAGGGAGGACGAAAATGACATAAATGTTCAACCAATGACACAAAATCACTTATTGGATGCACAAGATTGGTTAAAAACCCTAATTGGACGAGAATAAGCCTTGGGAGGACGAAAATGTCCTAAATGTTCAACCAATGACACAAATGTACTTATTGGATGCACAAGATTGGTTAAAAACCCTAATTGGACGATAATAAGCCTAGGGAGGACGAAAATGAACTAAATGTTCAACCAATGACACAAATGTACTTATTGGATGCACAAAATTGGTTAAAAACCCTAATTGGACGAAATAAGCCTAGGGATGACAAAAATGACATAAATGTTCAACCAATGACACAAATGTACTTATTGGACGCACAAGATTGGTTAAAAACCCTAACTGGACGAGAATAAGTCTAGGGAGGACGAAAATGACCTAAATGTTCAACCAATGACACAAATGTACTTATTGGATGCACAAGATTGGTTAAAAACCCTAATGAGACGAGAAGAAGCCTAGGGAGGACGAAAATGACCTAAATGTTCAACCAATGACACAAAATCACTTATTGGATGCACAAGATTGGTTAAAAACCCTAATTGGATGAGAATAAGCCTAGGGAGGACGAAAATGACCTACATGTTCAACCAATGGCAATAAATCACTTATTGGATGCACAAGATTGGTTAAAAATCCTAATTGGACTAGAATAAGCCTTGGGAGGACGAAAATGACCTAAATGTTCAACCAATGACACAAAATCATTTAATGGATTCACAAGATTGGTTAAAAACCCTAATTGGACGAGAATAAGCCTAGGGAGGACGAAAATGACCTAAATGTTCAACCAATGACACAAATATACTTATTGGATGCATAAGATTGGTTAATAACCCTAATTGGACGAAATAAGCCTTGGGAGGACAAAAATGACCTAAATGTTCAACCAATGACACAAAATCACTAATTATATGCACAAGATTGGTTAAAAACCCTAATTGGACGAGAATAAGCCTTGGGAGGACGAAAATGTCCTAAATGTTCAACCAATGACACAAATGTACTTATTGGATGCACAAGATTGGTTAAAAACCCTAACTGGACGAGAATAAGTCTAGGGAGGACGAAAATGACCTAAATGTTCAACCAATGACACAAAATCACTTATTGGATGCACAAGATTGGTTAAAAACCCTAATTGGACGAGAATAAGCCTTGGGAGGACGAAAATGTCCTAAATGTTCAACCAATGACACAAATGTACTTATTGGATGCACAAGATTGGTTAAAAACCCTAATTGGACGATAATAAGCCTAGGGAGGACGAAAATGACCTAAATGTTGAACCAATGACACAAATGTACTTATTGGATGCACAAAATTGGTTAAAAACCCTAATTGGACGAAATAAGCCTAGGGATGACAAAAATGACATAAATGTTCAACCAATGACACAAATGTACTTATTGGACGCACAAGATTGGTTAAAAACCCTAACTAGACGAGAATAAGTCTAGGGAGGACGAAAATGACCTAAATGTTCAACCAATGACACAAAATCACTTATTGGATGCACAAGATTGGTTAAAAACCCTAATTGGACCAGAATAAGCCTTGAGAGGACGAAAATGACCTACATGTTCAACCAATGGCAATAAATCACTTATTGGATGCACAAGATTGGTTAAAAATCCAAATTGGACTAGAATAAGCCTTGGGAGGACGAAAATGACCTAAATGTTCAACCAATGACACAAAATCATTTAATGGATTCACAAGATTGGTTAAAAACCCTAATTGGACGAGAATAAGCCTAGGGAGGACGAAAATGACCTAAATGTTCAACCAATGACACAAATATACTTATTGGATGCACAAGATTGGTTAATAACCCTAATTGGACGAGAATAAGCCTAGGGAGGACGAAAATGACATAAATGTTCAACCAATGACACAAAATCATTTAATGGATTCACAAGATTGGTTAAAAACCCTAATTGGACGAGAATAAGCCTAGGGAGGACGAAAATGACCTAAATGTTCAACCAATGACACAAATGTACTTATTGGATGCACAAGATTGGTTAAAAACCCTAATTGGACGAGAATAAGCCTAGGGAGGACGAAAATGACATAAATTTTCAACCAATGACACAAATGTACTTATTGGATGCACAAGATTGGTTAAAAACCCTAATTGGACGAGAATAAGTCTAGGGAGGATGAAAATGACCTAAATGTTCAACCAATGACACAAAATCACTTATTGGATGCACAAGATTGGTTAAAAACCCTAATTGGACGAGAATAAGCCTAGGGAGGACGAAAATGACCTAAATGTTCAACCAATTAGCATATGCACTTATTGGATGCACAAGATTGGTTAAAAACCCTAATTGGACGAGAATAAGCCTAGGGAGGACGAAAATGACCTAAATGTTCAACCAATGACACAAAATCACTTATTGGATGCACAAGATTGGTTAAAAACCCTAATTGGACGAGAATAAGCCTAGGAAGGACGAAAATGACCTAAATGTTCAACCAACAACACAAAATCACTTATTGGATGCAGAAGATTGGTTAAAAACCCTAATTGGACGAGAATAAGCCTAGGGAGGACGAAAATGACCTAAATGTTCAACCAATGACACAAATGTACTTATTGGATGCACAAGATTGGTTAAAAACCCTAATTGGACGAGAATAAGCCTAGGGAGGACGAAAATGACCTAAATGTTCAATCAATGACCCAAAATCACTTATTGGATGCACAAGATTGGTTAAAAACCCTAATTGGACGAGAATAAGCCTAGGGAGGACGAAAATGACCTAAATGTTCAACCAATGACACAAATGTACTTATTGGATGCACAAGATTGGTTAAAAACCCTAATTGGACGAGAATAAGCTAAGGGAGGACGAAAATGACCTAAATGTTCAACAAATGACACAAAATCACCTATTGGATGCACAAGATTGGTTAAAAACCCTAATTGGACGAGAATAAGCCTAGGGAGGACGAAAATGACCTAAATGTTCAACCAATGACACAAAATCACTTATTGGATGCACAAGATTGGTTAAAAACCCTAATTGGACGAGAATAAGCCTAGGGAGGACGAAAATGACCTAAATGTTCAACCAATGACACAAATGCACTTATTGGATGCACAAGATTTGTTAAAAACCCTAATTGGACGAGAATAAGCCTAGGGAGGACGAAAATGACCTAAATGTTCAACCAATGACACAAAATCACTTATTGGATGCACAAGATTGGTTAAAAACACTAATTGGACGAGAATAAGCCTTGGGAGGACGAAAATGACCTAGGTGTTCAACCAATGAAACAAATGTACTAATTGGATGCACAAGATTGTTTAAAAACCCTAATTGGACGAGAATAAGCCTAGGGAGGACGAAAACGACCTAAATGTTCAACCAATGACACAAAATCAATTATTGCATGCACAAGATTCGTTAAAACCCTAATTGGACCAGAATAAGCATTGGGAGGACGAAAATGACCTAAATGTTCGACCAATGACACAAAATCACTTATTTGATGCACTAGATTGGTTAAAACCCCTAATTGGACGAGAAAAAGCCTAGCGAGGACGAAAATGACCTAAATGTTCAACCAATGACACAAATGTACTTATTGGATGCACAAGATTGGTTAAAAACCCTAATTGGACGAGAATAAGCATAGGGAGGACGCAAATGACCTAAATGTACTAATTGGATGCACAAGATTGGTTAAAAACCCTAATTGGACGAGAATAAGCCTAGGGAGGACGAAAATGACCTAAATGTTCAACCAATGACACAAATGTACTTATTGGATGCACAAGATTGGTTAAAAACCCTAATTGGACGAGAATAAGCCTAGGGAGGACGAAAATGACCTAAATGTTCAACCAATGACACAAATGTACTTATTGGTTGCACAAGATTGGTTAAAAACCCTAATTGGACGAGAATAAGCCTTCGGAGGATGAAAATGACCTAAATGTTCAACCAATGACACAAATGTACTTATTGGATGCACAAGATTGGTTAAAAACCCTAATTGGACGAGAATAATCCTTGGGAGGACAAAAATGACCTAAATGTTCAATCAATGACACAGATGTACTTATTGGATGCACAAGATTGGTTAAAAACCCTAATTGGAAGAGAATAAGCCTAGGGAGGACGAAAATGACCTAAATAATCCACCAATGACACAAAATCACTTATTCGATGCACAAGATTGGTTAAAAACCCTAATTGGACGAGAATAAGCCTAGGGAGGACGAAAATGACCTAAATGTTCAACCAATGACACAAATGTACTTATTGGATGCACAAGATTGGTTAAAAACCCTAATTGGACGAGAATAAGCCTTGGGAGGACGAAAATGACCTAAATGTTCAACCAATGACACAAATGTACTTATTGGATGCACAAGATTGGTTAAAAACCCTAATTGGACGAGAATAAGCTTTGGGAGGACGAAATGACCTAAATGTTCAACCATTGACACAAATGTACTTATTGGATGCACAAGATTGGTTAAAAACCCTAATTGGACGAGAATAAGCCTTGGGAGGACGAAAATGACCTAAATGTTCAACCAATGACACAAAATAACTTATTGGATGCACAAGATTGGTTAAAAACCCTAATTGGACGAGAATAAGCCGTGGGAGGACGAAAATGACCTAAATGTTCAACCAATGACACAAATGTACTTATTGGATGCACAAGATTGGTTAAAAACCCTAATTGGACGAGAATAAGCCTAGGGAGGACGAAAATGACATAAATGTTCAACCAATGACACAAAATCACTTATTGTATGCACAAGATTGGTTAAAAACCCTAATTGGACGAGAATAAGCCTTGGGAGGACGAAAATGTCCTAACTGTTCAACCAATGACACAAATGTACTTATTGGATGCACAAGATTGGTTAAAATCCCTAATTGGACGATAATAAGCCTAGGGAGGACGAAAATGACCTAAATGTTCAACCAATGACACAAATGTACTTATTGGATGCACAAAATTGGTTAAAAACCCTAATTGGACGAAATAAGCCTAGGGATGACAAAAATGACATAAATGTTCAACCAATGACACAAATGTACTTATTGTACGCACAAGATTGGTTAAAAACCCTAACTAGACGAGAATAAGTCTAGGGAGGACGAAAATGACCTAAATGTTCAACCAATGACACAAAATCACTTATTGGATGCACAGGATTGGTTAAAAACCCTAATTGGACGAGAATAAGCCTTGGGAGGACGAAAATGACCTAAATGTTCAACCAATGATACAAAATCACTTATTGGATGCACAAGATTGGTTAAAAACCCTAATTGGACCAGAATAAGCCTTGAGAGGACGAAAATGACCTACATGTTCAACCAATGACACAAAATCACTAATTATATGCACAAGATTGGTTAAAAACCCTAATTGGACGAGAATAAGCCTTGGGAGGACGAAAATGTCCTAAATGTTCAACCAATGACACAAATGTACTTATTGGATGCACAAGATTGGTTAAAAACCCTAACTGGACGAGAATAAGTCTAGGGTGGACGAAAATGACCTAAATGTTCAACCAATGACACAAAATCACTTATTGGATGCACAAGATTGGTTAAAAACCCTAATTGGACGAGAATAATCCTAGGGAGGACGAAAATGACATAAATGTTCAACCAATGACACAAAATCACTTATTGGATGCACAAGATTGGTTAAAAACCCTAATTGGACAAGAATAAGCCTTGGGAGGACGAAAATGTCCTAAATGTTCAACCAATGACACAAATGTACTTATTGGATGCACAAGATTGGTTAAAAACCCTAACTGGACGAGAATAAGTCTAGGGTGGACGAAAATGACCTAAATGTTCAACCAATGACACAAAATCACTTATTGGATGCACAAGATT